>JAYMFT010392097.1:0-35022 GCA_038088735.1 Panulirus argus
TAGGCTAGGCTGACGGTTAGAGTTACTGATACGGTGGAGATAGATAGATAGATATAGAGAGAGAGAGAGAGAGAGAGAGAGAGAGAGAGAGAGAGAGAGAGAGAGAGAGAGAGAGAGCAAGCACACACTTATGGTTCTCTAACGTAAAATCTACAGATTCACTGTTGTCAAACTCGAAAATCGAGTGTTTTTACCCTGGGGTCGTCAAGCATTTTCTTGGGGTCGTGAAGCCGTCGAACCTTCTCCTCGCCTGTTCAAAACATCTGTTCTAAACCAGATAAAGTTGGCAATTCTCCCGCGTCAAGGCATATTTTGAGAGAGTGGTATTAAACCCGAGATGGATTGTTGTGATTGCTGTATTCAGTAACCAATGTTTCTTCGGTTAAATACTTTATAAACAATTAAGTTCCTTTATTCTTTCTTGGGATCGCCACAGCCTTGGCAAAACTGAAACGCGATCGTGTTGGATAAAAGAGAAGATTGAGAACCACTGATGCAGAAGTCTGAATTTTGTTGCCTATGTTTTAAGTATTTTGCGTTCGGTGACAGTCCCCTTTCCCTCGGCAGTGTTCCTGGTTCGGTAGATTTCACGACGTCCTCTTCAGTTTATGGTCTACTTAATATACGTCACATACAGATAATTAAGTCTTCCTTTTATATAAGCACAGACTGGCATCATTTCAATAAGCTGTGCTGCTTGTCGGGACTCTCTAGAAACATTTGATTTAATGAACTTAATCTTTGAGAGACTCGGATATCAAGCACTCTCTACGATCTAAGTCTTGGTAAAATAACGTTGTCAAAGCCTTTAATCAAAGCCTGCAACTCTTAACAGTCTCGCTCTTCACTCGTGTTGGAACTTCATCAGAAATACTAAACCATCGTGCATTTTCCCGTAATTAAGCATCTGATGCTCTCGTCTCCGACTGAATTAATATGCGACATACCTCGGAACGTTGGATCAAACATGGCTTGCTGTATACACTTTTCACCGACAAGCTTAACCTTCAAATATGTCCCAAGTCTGTAAAATGATAGTTAATGATATGACATATGAATAGGATAGGCTCTAACCTACAATTACCAGCCAAGGGTTATACAGTGCATAATATGAGCGAGTGTGTACGATCGTAAATGTTGTTTTAGTGATGGTTAAGAGCTTGTTCTCTTTTTTTTCTGGTGGTTATTGACAGCCTTAATGACTCTGGCAGCTGAGAGATCTATAGCTCAGATAACCAAGCAAGCCAACCAACTAACCCATCCACCCGGCGGGTGGGATCTTTTGCTACAACGCTTAAATTAAGGTCAGGTCAAAAGCCATGGCGTCATACCTAAGGGTCGTACCGTCGTGCTTGAAGATCAAAAACTGTCGTTCTCAAGGGGTGCTAGACAACTGATATTTCTTCACTGTTAACAGAGAGAGAGAGCTTGCGTCTCCTCACTTCCAGCAGTTTTATCTTCTCGATTCGTCGCTTCTCTCTGACCTTATTAAGAAGCTTCTATCCCCCAGGATGCCTGTCAGAGATGAGATGTGGGCTACTGTCTTTAGGTCTTCTCCTTCATATCTGGACCTTCTCGAATCACGATCAAAATCGGCCCCAACTCAGAGGCTATCTGTTAATAACTTCACCTTCTACGGCTCCACACCATTTCAAGGACTTTTCCCATATGCTGTTCTGATCGGAGATGTCACCCTCGCTGTAGTTATTCACGTATTTTGACCCACGAGCTAGAACACGTCGAAGAATGGACTGGGTAATTCACAGCAACCTAGTCGTGTTCTTCAGGACTGGCTACCAAGAACACGTGCGTACGTTCCGACAGAACCTGAATGTCCGAGCAAGTGTTCTCACTCTGAACTCACCTGTCATAGTCAGCTTTGGCTCCAAGGCTTTTTCAATAAGACACATGTGACAGGACGTCTTTATCAGGCTTTTCTTCCCGAGCGCTCTCTGATGACCATCGACATCGATATCTCTCCTGATCATCAGTCTGGTCTTTTGCGAGGGACGTATTCCCTATGCCACGAGTGTCCAGCGGAGTCACGAGTGTTTGCCACACAACTGAAGCATCATCTTCATACGCGTAGAGAAGTCTCAAGGCTTCTCAGCTATACGAACGATGGAGTTCATCGACACACTGAAAAAGTAGTGGTGGTAAATACATTCCCTTGTGTAACTTCGGATTCGGGGAAAAATCTGTTTTCATCTATGAACTGAAATCAGACGACACCCACACCGTGTCATACATAGGTTAGGAACGTTCCTTGTCAGGACTGTTCTCTTCGCAACACTTCGCATTCATTTCTACGGCATCCCCTTCATCACCTCTTTTTCTCCATCTGCAACCAAGGCTTGCACATGAAATAATGAAATACAGTAAAGAGAAGCTCTAAGTTCTATAGATCACATATGAAAAATATAAGAATGTGTTTGTAATCGAACTATTTTGTTATTCTTCTCACTAATTTTTTTTTCTTTAATCTTTTCCCCTCCATTCTATTCACTCTCTTTCTCACAATTGGTTTACTCTGTCATTTTCTTGAAAGACTCACCGCATCTGCCATTATAAAGATTCCATTTCCTCTTTTTTTTTTTTTACTATTATTCACCTCCTCTTTCCTTCATCTGCCATTGTCATCTTCCTCCCTGACATTTTTTCCCTTGAATTTATTCTCCGCTGGTACTCCACTCCTCTACTTCATCTACCTGTCCTTCTGCACCATCCTCTCCCTCCATCTTCTTCCCCTCTGTCTTTCGTCTCCTTTCCATTCTTATTACCTTTCCCTCTCTCCTGCGTCCCATACTCGTACCCAGGTCAGCCAATGCACCATCATGGCCGTGGTACCACCCCTCCCCCACCCCCACCAGACTACAGTGAAGGCCATAAATAGTGAGGGATAAAGGAATCCCTTGTCGGAAGCCTCGCTACGAGTGGCTGTTAGCAGAGCATTCCCGTGCGCCACCGTCAGTCGCCTCCCTTCCTCCTTTCCTCCCTCTCTCCCTCCCTCCCAGCATGACACTCATCGTTGACTAACCCAGCGAGAGACGTCCACCCTCACATCCTCAGTTATCATGGCTGTCATCACACACGTCCCCTTGTGCCTAATGATCGACAAATGTGTGTGATTACTATTTGTGTGTTATAGGTACAGAGTTGTACACTCGTGCTGCCCCCGTTTCTCAACCTTGTATATTCATGTACTAAGTGTTCTCTACATACACATATACACACCTATGCCTAAGCCAGGTATCCATCTATCGACCAGCTTCTAAGGGAGAATGGACAGCTGGGTTGACTGAGGGCAGACTACCTCGACCAGGATTTGAACGCATGCAGGCCTGCCTGGGGTCGGGCTAACCACTACACCACGGAGGCTCGCTGTGTGACTAGTATTTGACATTACCGTTTGCGCGTTAACTATAGAGTTTTGCAATAATATTGCTCCATCTGAACGTTGTATACACATATGTTCCGTGTCATTGCTAATATTTATGTACCAATAAACAGAGTGACGGACACACACGTGGACCTTATTGACATCATCATCATCATGATCACATTAAATCTCGCAAAACCTAACAGCACCTAAAAAAAATTTTCCTATAATTTATATCAAAGTGGGTAAAATTTAGCCGGGGAAAAACTTCTTCACCACAAAAAAAGAAGTGATGGTTTAATAATGTTAGTGAATCCCAGAAAGACTAAATTATGCTGGATCAGCCTTCCTAGTGTATATAAGGTGTTCAAAATACAAGAAAAATCATGGCAAGAAGAACCCTACAAAAGACTATTAGAATCTTCCGCGAATTCAGGTAGAAAAAGGTAAACAAACAGAACAGGTATGGATAAAATTCGAGTTCAGTGTCAAAATCCATCCCAAATATAATGAAATGCGATGACCAACCTGGGAATAGTCTCAAACTTTGAAACATTCAGGATATGAAGAAAATATGTACAATATCGATGAGAAGAGGGTGGTGAAAGTAAGTGAACTTGGGAAAGAAAACTTGTGTGAAGAAATAAGAAGAGAGTTTGAGTGAAGACTGGCTAATTGTGAAAGTAAATGAAGCAAAGGGAATGGGTAAAGAATGGAAGGTATTTAGGGAAACAGTAATGACATGTGCGAGAGATGCATGTAGCATGCGAAAGGTGGAAGGAAGGCAGATTAGAAAGGGTAGTGAGTGGTGGGAGGAAGATGTAACGTTACTAGTGATTGAGAAAAGGGAGGCGTTTAGGCATTACTTACAGGGATGAATTGCAAATAATTGGGGGATCTATAAGAGAAAGCGGCAGGAGATCAAGAGGAAGGTACAGGGGATGAAAAGGAGGGCAAATGATTGTTGGGGTGAGGGAGTATCATTAAACTTTAGGGCGAATAAGATGATGCTCTGGAAGGAGGTTAATAATGTGCGGAAAACAAGAGAACAAACAGGAACAGCGGTGAAGGGGGTCAAAAGGAAAGTGGTAACGGGTAGTAATAAAGTGAGGGGGAGGTAGAGTGAGTATTTTGAAGGACTGTTGAATATGTTTGAGGATAGGGTGGCAGATGTAGGGTGATTGGGTTGGGGTGGTATTCGAAGTGAGAGTCATGGAAAGTGGATTGGTCAAGTGATAAGTCTGTGGGAAGGAGGCTAGGTATGTTGGAATGAAATACCTAAGGACAGCATGTGATGTGAGGTGGTTTCATCGAGTAAGCAATGAAAGGGTAGGAGAGATAAGTGGTAATCGAAAGAGTGTGGTTGAGAAAGCTGAAGAGGATGTGCTGAAATGGTTTGGACATATGGAGAGAGTGAGTGAGGAAGGGTTGACAAAGAGGATATATATGTCAGAAGTGGAGGGAACAACGAGAACGGGGAGACCAAATTGGAGGTGGAAGGATGGAGTTAAAGAGATTTTGAGCAATCGGGACCTGACCATGCAAGAGGGTGAAAGACGTGCACGGGACAGAGTGCATTGGAACGATGTGGTATGCGGAGGTCGAGGTGCTTGTCAGTGGACTGAACAAAGTCATGTGAAGCGGCTGGGGTACCCCATAGAAAGGTCTGTGGGGCTTGGCAGTGGAGAGGGAGCTCTGGTTTTGGTGCATTACACATGACAGCTAGAGTATGGATGCGAGTGGATGCGGCCTTTCTTCGTCTGTTCCTGGCGCTACCTCGCTAACGCTGAGAAACGGCTATCAAGTAGGGAGAGAGAGAGAGAGAGAGAGAGAGAGAAATGTGCATATCACAGCAACAAGAGTTACCGGACTCCGCCTGCTCAAGGTTACACTGCGAGCGAAAAATCACTTTTGGTGAGGCTGTATCAAAGAACTTCTCACTCTAAAGGAGTCTATATTTTCTCGCTACAGAAAGCAGCACGACCTTGGGCTGAAGGAGCCTTTAAACAGGTTTTGAGTAACACCTGAACTCATTGAAATTAATTCTGGAGTAATCAGAAATGCATAAAATTATCAAAAGATCATTTTCACAATTTCCAAAATGTCCCCCCCGGGGAAATTCATTCGGTATCCATCAGATCATAAAATCCTCTACGTCACTCTCCCATTCTCATCTCCATCATCCTATCCTATCTTGCTCCCTCCCGTCTCTAGTTTCCATTGGTCCCTGTCCAACAACATCTTCCTCTCCTTTGTTTTTACTGTCGCCTCTTTTTTTCCTTTCTCCTCTCCAATTACTCCACATCCTCACACACCAACTTCTCACCTCTCCCGTCCTTATCCCCCTTTCTTCCCCCCTTCCCCTTCCTCCTACACTTCTCCTCCTCCCACCCCTTCTATCACTCCTACCCCAATCCCTTCCCCTCCCCCTGAGCACCCCCTTCCTCCTCCTCCTCCTCCTCCATCCCCACCACCGCCACAACTGTGGGTGTAGCTGAAGGGCCGTCACTGAACAATCTCAAAGTGCCCATCATGTCGACTTCTCTTTCACAACTGGCCGAGCGGGACAACCTTGGAGTGTGTGAACCATTTCATAACTCCTCCTATTGTATCTATTATTCTAAAAAGGTTGTAGAGTTTTGATAATATGTAAATCAGCAATTGTAAGTGTAAGCTGGGGAGGCATTGTTCTCGTGTTGCGAAAACCACCGCTCAATGTTAGGGTTCACTTCGTCCCGTCCAGTCATACAGAGAGGTCTTTAGACTTGGCGCACTTCAGCCGCGGTTTCAGATAACCTGCTGGCGAGGGTCAGGAAGAGGCTCTGACATCACTACGTTTGAGAGTTCTGAAACCAACTCTCATCTTGGGAGGTTCTGAAGCCATATGTTTTTGGGTTTATGATGATACTCTGTTGATATCCTGAAGTCATTCTTTCGGGTGTTTGTGCAAACTATCGTGCTGAAGATTCTGAAGCTACTATGGGTGTGGTTCTGAAGTTAATTCATTGAATATTTAGTCTCTAAATTGCACGGTCCGTTCTGAGGCTACCGCTAACATTTCAAAGTTACCATGTTTGGTGCAATCAGGTCATCATGTCGAAGATTCTGAAGCTGCTTCGGGTCTGAAGATCATATGCTAAAAAATTCATAATTCACAGGCATATTCTAGGCTTATCAAGCCCCTAAACTAGTATCCGAAAGAAAGTGATGTCTTAAAGTTACTATTTTGGATGTCGGAGGAGTTTTGCGTTGAGTGAACTGCTGGAAGTCTAGTCAAGAGATCCGAGGCAGATAATTTGGAATTACTGAGACGAAGTATAATTTGTTTCTTAAAGCTACAGTGATGAGAATTCTGAAAACCATCGACTCGGTAGATCTGTACACAATGTAATGATGATTCCGGGACGTTACTGATGTTTGTTCGGAAGCAGTTAAGTTCTGCATACCAGTGTGTTTTGGGCGTTTTGTTAGCATTAAAGTTAGCAAGATGAAATGTGCTGGAATCTCCACCTACTACACAATATAGGTGTAAGCTCTCTTTTTAAGAATTGAAGCTGTAATGAAATTTCTGGACTTGCACATCAGGATTATGAAGTAGACGTCTTAATGTTTCGGAGAGAGCGTACAAAGAACGTAATTGGTATCTGAGAAGCACTGAGGTAATAATAGTAATACAAGGAGGAGGAGGAGGAGGCTCTGAAACGCTTATGTTTAGATAAACGAGAAGAGATTCTAATACGCCTATACACAGATGTTTTAAGAGGTGCGACGTCACTTGCAACAGGTGTAGCAATGGGGTACTACTTACAGACTTACATTCAAACGTGTTAAAAGGAAAAAGTTCCTGAAGCATCCATATTTCAGTGTAAGAAAGCCTTTTTCTTTGACCACTCAAAGTCGCACGAGAAGGGACATGGTCCTTGAAGCACCTATAGTCAGGTGTGGATAAAAAGAAAAGAAGAGACTGCTGACGCCTCGTTGAAAGCCGAAGGTTTATGCTCTTCTCCCCTTTCTTCTCCCATAGACCACAAGGTCTCCTTACAATGATTATCTATCAGGCAATTCACCTGTCACTTGTTTATGCAGCGTCGAAGTCTTATTTCACCAACACCTGCGCTGTGGCTCAAACGATCGCTCCTCTGGATTACCAAAACAAAGAATATGTCTGTATCTTCCCAATGGCCCAAAACTGATTGGGGCCCTTTAACAATAAATACGACGCCATAGAGGGGAGGACACAGCCGTTAATAAAGGTTTTATTATTCAGTTATACAATGGCGAGGCGAGGAGGAATGTGCGCTGTACAGTTAATGTCATAATAACACTCACGTTATCCTTACATCTTGACGGCACACTCTCTATTGTGTTACCGCGGGGACCGAAACGTGGCGTCCCGGGGCTGAAACACGGGGTTATATGCGTGTGAAGGGTAAGGCTGACAGGTAAAACGTGGGGTGGGATGGGGGGGGGGGTTGTGCTGAAACTTACTGCGTCTGTGGGGGGGGGAGCGGGGAGGGGTGGATGTGAAACGTGGGTGTTTACTTCGTGTGGGACGAAGGAGAGAGGCAGGGACTGTAATCTCCTTCCGTGGTGTGGTGGTCGGAGGAGCTATGGCTGTGAATCAGCGAGACCCAGAGTCGAATCATTTTGCCCAGGCAGCAGGTGAGAGTCTCACAGCTAATTCGTGCAGTTACCACTTTGACGTGAGCGTCAGTGATCGGCAACTTGCTGGAACAAAACCGTGGGTTGTGCAACACTTAAAAGGGGCTTCTGAAAGATAAATCTGGATAAATGAATGGAGAATTCAGAATCGTTTAGCGATGGAATGTTTCCCCTTAATGAACTACTTGTGTTTTTCAGCGAAGACGTGATGTCCAGAAAAGTAATTGACATCGCTTATCTTGTGATACGTAAACGTCTTGCTGTTTTGAGGATGAAATTTAGTCTTCTGACGTGTTAACGTGAAGGTCTGAGAAGGTGGGAACTCATGTACTTTGAAAAATTTCGTACATGAAAAGAAGTACAGTTTAAGAGTGCACAACATGTGAGTGAGGCCTGACAATTATGAGTAATGGACATACTGAAGAAGTAAAATGAAATGACGTTCCACCTTCAGGAGTCGGTTTTACAAACACCTAAGTAGTTCAAATTATTCTAATTTTTCCCCCTCTTATAAACTCAGTATCTTTACCTTTTCAACGAACATGGCTACGATAAAGAGATATACTTTTGCCCTCATCATGTCTTTTTCTGTAAGGAAAAACATGAAAAAAATGAACTTGTGATATGAAACGTGATGACGATGCTCGGCAAAAATCTGAAGACGCGTCAGGGCGAATCACGAACCCGATCGTGAGAACAGTAAAGGCTCTTGCAGGGAACCAACAGAGTCCATCGCACTGATGTCGTCGCGACACATCCCTTTTTGGCTCTTCTGTGGAAGGTGAATAACCCTTTCGCAGATGCCGTAGAAGGATACCTATTTCAGGCCGATTGTGGTTTTCTCTGCATCAGCCAACAGGACGGATTTTTTTCTAAGTTCTAAATGCTCTTTCATTGTGTCCAGCGGCTCTCTCTTTCCTTCAGGAAATGCCAAAGGGTTGTTGTTCGTTCTGAAGCAACCACCATCATCTATTCATTGCCTGTAGCAACAACTATGGGCTGTTCTTTTCAACGCAAACTGGAAACAGGAGGTAGAGATCTTATTTCTCCAAAGCAGCCACGAAGAGGCGACTTTTCTCCACATTAAACACAAGGAAAAGGCAGCTTCCTTACAACAAACACTAATTGTTGGTCAGAATCCATCTGGAAGGAAGGGGAGAGGGGGTGATAACTTTCATAGCAACAACTACTGGGGGCTGATCACCTATTTGTTTCGTGACGTTGTAAGTGTCAGTGACATTTTCTTTGCTGCAAGTTCTTGGGGGCTGATCTCTTCTCTACGACATGTGCTTGGGGCTGGACCTCTACCTCAAGTGAAAAAGCTGAACTTGCACCTGGGAGGTGATCCTTCCTCCGTAACATGCTCTTGGAGTCGATCTTTTCTTTGCAGCATGTGCTTGGAGCTGATCTTTTCTCTAGAGCAAGTGACAAGAGAGTTTGTTTTCTTTGTACTAAGGGATAGGAGTTAAATTTCTTTCGCAGTAGTATAAACAATTACTAGTTTTCCTATCTCTGCTGCAGCGCGAGGAGCTGATATTCTCTCTGCATCAAGCTTCAAACAACTGATCTCTTCGTGTAAAGCGATCTCGTTGGACTAACAGTCCTCGATGATCGGGAGGCAATTGATCAATGCGTTCCAACCAGGATACACTTGTCGTACGTACACACAGGCTCCCGTCGCACCTACTTCATCCCTCCAGAACAGCACGTCAGCACGACCCGTTAAGATCGCTACGAACTCCACCAGTAGCGTGCGTGGGTGCCTCTCAGCACACACTGGTCGAGGTGGCCACAGTAAAGTATAACTCCGCCACGAGAGGGCGAGTTCGAACCGTCAGGTCGAGGTTGCCTCAGGTCCGGCAGGGGAGGGCGATGACTACCCACAGCAGGTCAGCGTGAGAGAGAGAGAGAGAGAGAGAGAGAGAGAGAGAGAGAGAGGTTGTGTGCTGGGCGGCCATAAGAGTCTTCTAAATGGCCACCAGGAACGTTTTACACACTCACACGCACACACACACACACCTTGTGCAGAAGGGTTGATGAAACGCATGATGTGCTGTGACTGGGTGAAGGTCTGCGACGCGGTGCTTGCCGACCTCTGGACAACATCTGCAAAAAAAGAAAAGATCTCTCTGGTTATGCCCCCGAAACCCACATCCAACCACCTCCTCCTCCTCCTCCTGCTGCTGCAGCTTCTTCCCTCCACCTCAAGAGGCCAAGAGCCGTAACATCTTGAAGGGGTTGCGCAACACGCGGCTGCGACTTCAGCCCCAGTAGCAGACACCCACACAACCCCGCTCTACCCTCCAATGTGATCTACGTTCCTTCTAGATTTCCGTACATTTCTTTACGTTCTTAGAAACTGCGTAACTGACCAACCCAGTTCATGAAACATACTTTTTCTTTTCATGAGATACATTAATTTTCATTACTGTCGTTTCGTTGTGTCGTCACTGTTATTTTCTTAAATATTCCAGCATTGTTCTGTTGCTAACGTATCTGCAAATCACGATGACGACGACGAAGGAGAATAAGGAGTCCGGCATAGGGGAGGGAGGGAGGGAGGGAGGGAGTGAGGAGGGGATTATTTCTTACGGCGTTGGGGGGATATATTTCAGTGCAGCGGCCCCGGCCACTCGCCGCCGCCTCCGGGCCCCCGCGATGCATTCATGTGTCAAATCCCGTCCGTGCGGCCGTCGCTCCGCCAGAGTATCAGTCGCTCATCTAATGGCGAGAGTGACGGCGTCCTGCCATATTAGCATAACTCCGCCGGACCGCGACCCACCCGTTCCTTCCTCCCTGGCCTGGCCTGGCCTGGACGCCGCCGCTCGGCTCGCTGGCTAGCTCGCGAGACGGGCAGACTCGCTGCGTCTGCATGTAAATAACCTCTTGCCGCAAGTGTTAAAGTCTTGGATGTTAAGTAAGCGATGGAGCACTTTACATATGCGGACAGACATTATTGCTTTTACGTGTTTTGATCTGACTCTGCGCGATACTGCGATAGTAACTTTTATATTACGTTTTTGAGGATTCCAATGCGATGTTCAAATGCTTTTATTGAGGTACTTGATCTTCACAGCTCCGATCAAACTATTCTCACGTATCTTAAGGTCACGTCCCTGGTGTCCACATACCCTGTTTATGGAGAGATTCAAAAGAGCAGCCTCAAGAATGTAACTAGTCTGAAGGAACTAATTAATCAGGCCGTTCTTTTCTTCAGCCAAGAATAGAGCGATGCAGTTCAGTGTAAATCAACAGAGGGATCAGCGACCAGTAACGTCCGTCTCACTAGGGGATTCTGTGATCGTTATTTCGTTATCATTTTTGGTTCCCGACGATGGTAAGAAAGTTTGCGAGATAGGCTGCTGTACTTATATACATTTCGTGTCCAAGAAATTGAAAAAATCAAAAAGTTGATTCGATCGTACTTTAGCGTTGGCGGAAATAGCATTACAGAACCACAAGACCACCACCACCACTTCCCTTTTTATCCTTCAAACTCCCTCTTTTTCTCTCGCCTCTTCGTCCCTCCCTCTCTCTCTCTCTCTCTCTCTCTCTCTCTCTCTCGCCTCTTCGTCCCTCTCTCTCTCTCTCTCTCTCTCCCCGCCCTCTCCCACAGTTTCCCCTACTGCATAAAGGCGCTGAAACCCTCTACCTTCCGAGATAGCGGAGTCAGATAGCGAGGAAAAGATGCTTCTCGTGGCTGCACACTGCGCGGCCGACACCCGCGGATCCTGAGGGCCCCGTCCGGACAACCCACGCCGAGATGAACACCACAGATTCGCTAATCCTGGCGGGGACGCAGGCCGCGGGCTGAGGGCTAGGCTTTTTTTTTTTTTCTTTTTTTTTTTGTAAGGCTGAAGGTGTGTGGAGAAGGGAAGGTGGAGGTGGTGGATGGGCGGATGAGAGCTTTTGTTTACGCAGCGGAAGAGGAGTGTGGAAGGGATGGATGAGAGCTTTTTGTTTATGGTGCGAAGAGAGGCGGTGGAGTGTGAGGGAGTTGATGGGAGAGGGAGAGAGAGCTTCAAGTCAAGGTGGGAAAGACAGTGGACAAACTGAAGGAGAGCTTTTATTTTTTCTTTCATGGTGGAGAGACTGAAAGGTACAAGGTTTTGTTTTCTATGGGGACAAAAAAGGAAAATGCAGAAGGTTGACGCGGGACATTCTGTCAACAATGGACAGGAGAAAACTGAAAGGGGTGGATGAGAGGTTGTTCATAGTGAACATCGTCCTTGAAAACGTGAAGGATAATGGTGCAGAGTGGAGGAAGTCTGATTTACAGCTAGAGGATGGGTGCTGGAGTAGTGGCCGAAGGATCTGTCTGTAGTAAGGAGGCAGAAGATGTTAAGGGAAAGTGAAAGGTTTTGTGTGTGGTAGGAAGGAAGGAAGGTACGAGGACGGTTGTATGGTGAAAAGGGAAGACTAACAGTTAGATTGGAGAGTGGGTTTGAAGAGGGAAGGATTGGGTAAGGGGAGAAAGAAAGGGAAAGTCTAGGTAAATCATTTAACGTGGTGAGCTTTACGACCTGATGTAAATGAAAGTGAGCAATGAGAATGGACGAGAAGAGACCATACGTCAAAACTCGAGGTGGATGTTAGAGGCCAGATCGAGGAGTGAGGAGAGTACGTAGTGTGTGGGTTGAGTGTGGAGGGAAATGGATAAGTGTGTAAAGCTGGAAAACTGAAAGGGGTAGGAATTAGTGGAGTGTGGCCGAGGACGGATGAAATGAAGCATGGCACGGGCAGGGAATAAGAGAAACGGGGATGATGATAGAGAACAACAGAGCAGATAAGGAGAGTAAGGCAGAGAAGATGACAAAGACGAAAAACTAAGGCCAAAGAACGAGAGAGGAATGTTTCGGTGTTGAAAGGAATGAAGGGCAGGTTTAGGGGCTAAGGGAGGAGCTAAGGGTCAGGAGTAACAAGGGTCTGAAAACCCTGAAAGAAGCTAAGGGCCAGGGAATCGGAGAGTCGAGGGTCAGGTTACCAGAGAGAAGCTAAGGGTCAGAGAAACAAAGATAAGCTGAGGGTCAGGTAAGCTAAGGGCCAGGGAATTGGACAGAAGCTAAGGGTGACTAGGAACAAGGTCAAGGAGACGAAGAAGTTAAGGGTAAGGAGTGAGGGTGAACAAGGTCAGGGAACCTTAGAGAATAAGGTCAAGGAGGCAAAGGGAAGCAGTGGGGTTAGGAGCGAGAAGGAAAATGATGATGAGAATGATGATGATGGTGATGATGATGCACCTCAGGTAAAAGAGAGGATGGTCACAGCTGGGGAGTGAAAGTGACGTTCAAGAAACTAAAATAAACAAAGCTGCCATTCAAATAACAAATACTGGTTACTTAGAATATTGAAAAATATAATCCTTTTACCAACACGACAGCATTATTTTGCGTTTTCTTTTTTTCTTTTGTTAAACTCATTCATGGAGAGTTCCAAGTACCTATAAGGGACGTGGCCAGTCGCTCCCCAACAGTGGTTAGTCTTGGACCACATTCTTGGGAGAGATTTGCCGAAGGAGTCGTGATCCGACATAAATTACATTGAATTAAATCGACCATGCCGTCTAAATGCAGTTCACCAAAAAGAAAAAAAATGCTCTTCCAGTGAATGTACTGCTCACAAGCCTCAGCCAATTCATTTAACTTTCTTTCCCATGGTATGCTGTAGGTCTGTAGACATCATCTCATTTTCTTTTCAGCAATCTGAATCTAGGATTCAGGAATATAACTCCGCTTCATTAGCATAAGACTTCGTTCGCAACATCACAATCTGAATCACTTTCAGCAATACGAGTGTCAGAGTTTTTATGACTTTTAGCAGTATCATATATATATATATGTATATATGTATATATGAACTGTTTGTTGGTTATTAACAGATTTTTCTCTTTGGTTCTGTACGCCATGGAGAAATGACTAATTAAATCCTGAAGAGTAACGAGTAACGCTCAGCGCCACACCCACAAGCAGCGAGCTTGGCTCTTTGAGCAATCGTGTGTTAACATTTATCATGGAAATACACACAGTTTGTGCTCTTCATAAATTTCAGATTAAGTTAGACAAGGACATGCAAATAAGCACTAATTAGACTAGCCAAACGTGGCATTCAAATTCTAGTGTGACAGACACAATGAAGCAAGGAAAATCTCTACGAGGCAGGCAAAATTCAGGTAGGGCAACAGGATCAAGGTGGACAAGTTTATGAGCTTGTGGGACTTGGAAAAGAAGAAGAAAAAAAAAAGAATCAGCGCAGTGTCAGAATTTCGAGGTGCACAGAAACGTAATTCCTTTTTGAGAAATGTAATTACATTAAGCTCTCCACCTATACAGGGAATAGAGGGAGTGTATGATCTAAGTGGAACAGAGAGGAAAGTATTCTTACACCGATTACCTTGAAGAATCTGATTAAATATAATCATGTAACTGCAGAGGTTACACTGCCTCCTTGATCCTTCGAGAACGACGATGCACGTATATACCTTGAGCCCGATGGCATGATCCTTCAGCACGACCCTTTGAGACGCGACTGTACGACCCTCGGACATCATCGACGACCCCGGTCATTCATCTGGCCTCGGTCAGAGGTCGTGTCAATTATACCCAAAAGGGTCGAACCGTCGTCTGCACGTAATTAAACAGCAACTCATTTCAACTCGCAGAACCACATGTGTTATTGATCATGCAACCAGCAATTTTTTCCCCCCTGAGGGATCACAATGTACCTTACATCCTCACTGGGATGCGTTTAATCAACATTACTTTTCCATACAGAAAACTGCCCCTTAACCTGCTCTCCTAAGCGTGTTCCATCTTAAGCCATCAGCCAAACATGCGGACACGGCGGCTAGTGTCAGTGCAACATACCCATGTCAGATCGACTGCCACGTCTCAGCACGCGCTGCTGGCGACGACCACCCACCCTCTAATTTGAATTATTATCACCAGTTTTACTTACCAGGGTAAAAAGCTGTTCTCATTCGAACCGCCCCTGTTCTTTTTCCTACCATCCTTGGGATCATTTAAGACACACTTCGATCCTACGGAAGTTACAAGTTAATAAATAACTCGTTGAAGAGATAATCATTCATATCGGCCGCGGATATGCTGAATTATGTTAATTAATATTCTGAAGGTTAACACTCGTGCTCATTAAAGCTATCCTGTGATACTGTTCAGCCAGGCGGACGCCATCGTTTGGCAAGCTATGAAATCTTGTCAAACAGTTGTCATCATGTTAATTAGCTTCTCTCTGATATACACAACCACACGGGGTGATGGGGCTGCCATGAAGCGTAGCTGGTGACCTTCTGTAGCTCTAGGAGGCCCCCCCCCCGCAAGCTGCCCCTGCTGAAGTTGTTGAAGGTGAAATCAACGCTTGCACATGACCTTGCTGAGGGTGGTGTCAATGCCCAGCCACACCTACCAACCTCCCATGGGTTGGTGCGAGCACCCAGATGCCTCAGCCAAGACCTTCCTGAAGGTGGCGTCAGAAGACATTCTTACGGAAGACCTACCCGCGGGTGGCGTCAACGCCCAGCCTCACCGAATAGCTTTCTATGTGACAGCAACGCTGAAACCTCATAAAAGACTTTTCATAGGGTTGTGTCAACACAAGTGATCATACAAGACTTTCGTAAAGGAGACGTCAGTACCCAAGACCTTCGGAAGGGTGGTGCCAATACCCAAAACCTCTCCGTGGATTACTGCAACACCCACAGTTACCGAAGAACCTTTTTTGTGAATGTGGAATCAACTCCTACCCTTTTGTGGATTACGTAAACCTTGTGCCCTTCCTGAAGACCCTCCAAGCTTCCAAGGCCTTCACAAGGAAGGACTTACAACACTAAGCTTCATCCTTACAAGGAAGGACTCACAACATCACAAGGAAGGACTCACAACACTAAGCCTCCTCATCCTCACAAGGAAGGACTCAACACTCATCCTCATCCTCACACGGAAGGACTCACAACACTCATCCTCATCCTCACAAGGAAGGACTCACAACACTCACCCTCATCCTCACAAGGAAGGACTCACAACACTCACCCTCATCCTCACAAGGAAGGACTCAACACTCACCCTCATCCTCACAAGGAAGGACTCACAACACTCACCCTCATCCTCACAAGGAAGGACTCACAACACTCACCCTCACCCAAGACCTTTGCGAGTATGCTGTCAACACTTAGCTTCACCGAATGACCTTCCTAACTTAGTTTGACCCAGGGGGACGGGAAGAACACATCCTCCATCGGCCGTTGCAAATTAAACCTATGTTTGCCAGCGCTGGAAAGGCTGCCTTGGAGGAAACGAACTCGCGCCACATGCTCTTCTTTTCCTATCTTGTTCAAAACATCTATTTTTTTCCTCTTCTTTTACGCGGCCGTTTTGTTATCTGTCACGTGGCTAAAGTAGGAAGTCATTACCATTTTTTTCAGACCATCACATATAAAACTCAACGAACCATCACATGTAATTCAAGGGATCATGCACATGTTAACTCACAGGTCATACTGACAAAACTGTAAGCATGACGCGAAATGCTTCAAGCTTAAGAAAGCCCTTATAAGCACGATGGCAAGCATGAACCTTGGGCCTCTGACCTAATCCTTATGGGTAAGCTTGATCTAATCCTTAAGAGCAAAGTCGAGGGTTAAGTCATCATCACATAATTGTGTCACACTGCTGTACTTCACACGACTAAAATTTGTACCCACTGCGAAGATAATATACGTAAACTCTTTTTCCACACAATTTAGGTAAATTAATTGCCTGAGGACGACTGGGGGTTGGATGAGGAGAAGTCCTGTTTCGTGGAATGTTCAGTCGATCGGCGATTAAACTCGGCCACTAATTCACGAGCGCTGTAAAATCAGGGAAGGTTCAGCTGGTGATTGGTCAATTAACTTGTTGGCTCGAATAAATCGTCTCTCTGTTAAAAACCAGACCTCTCGATTTTCCGATGAAAGCACATAAATACATTTTTTTCCTCTCTTTTTAACCGCGAAGAGAGCAATGCATCAAAATTATCTGAGCACTGTGTCACCAAATGTCACAATAATTTACAACTAATTGCCAGGGTACAGAGCATATCTTACCCTACTGGCCTACATCAGTGTTACAAGGTCCTTCTGGTGCCAAATTGTGGCATTTCTTGCGGCCCCACAAAAATACCGTAGGCTCATGGTCTGGTTAAGTGAAGAGCGTTGGCAGGTTTATGGCGTTGAAGTGTCGGGAGGCGGTATTTTCTGATATGGGGGATGGCGCTGATTTAGCTTCAACTAACCGAACGCTTGAGTGGTGGAGTCTCATCTACTTAAGCCTTTTTGAGCGCGAGGGTAAGACCCTTGAGCACGACGACGGTACGACCCCTTGAGCACTATATGTTCTTCAGTGATTGGTTCGTGTGTCAAAATTTAGTTTTCTCCATTGATTGGCTAACATTTCATCAGGGCTGTTTGTTTAAGCTGTCAATGAAAGCTGTCGTCAAAGGGCTATCGGAAAAGGCTATCAAGTGATGGCTGTCGTTGAGGACTGTCGGTAAAGGCTCCCACAGACGGCTGTCAGTTAAGGGTTAATGCAACCAATAGGGGCTGTAAGTAAATGCAGTCAATAAGGATTGTCAGTGAGAGTTGTCAGTAAAGTCTGTTACTGAAAACTGTCAGTAAAGGGTCCTAAATAAGGTCTGTGAGTAAGGACTGTGTTCCTTTCGCTCTACACCAAGACGTCTGTAGTGACACACGCCTCTCTCACACATCTTACCCTCATTTCAACGCTCGGAATTAACATAAAATAATATAATCACAACGATATCCTATTACACACGAGGACATAAGTACCTTTCCTCCCAAATGAATCATTAAGCTTGAAGTCTCTCATGCTAACCATAAGATAATCGATCCATTAATTAGCAGAGGAGTCCAAAGTCTCTCGGAAATAGCGACTCCTCTACCCATAAATCACCCCTAAAAACGAAAATTCCGAAATTACTTTGATTTTATCTGAAGACGAATTATAGCCAAACATTTCCATGGTTAACAAATCACAGAGGAGGAGGAGGGGGAGAGAGAGTCCCATCATTTTCCCTTACACGAAAGAAGTAAATAGTGATATTGGATCTCCCGAGATAGATAGAGAGGAAGAGAGAGAAAAAAAAACATACGACGAGGGCTAGCGCGTGGCGCTCACCGCAAGAAAAGATATAGAGTTACGGAGAACAGCTCATGTGAGCTATGTGCTGTCAGGTGTTATGTATGAGAAGAAGAGATTGCATGTTTGTGGACCGAATGCCAGCAGCCCACGTGTGGGTGAGGCAGATTGACAAGACAGCTACCCAGGGCCAGAGGAGTGTGACACCTGACAAGAGAGAGAGAGAGAGAGAGAGAGAGAGACCGTGTGTGCGTGTGTATAGTTACAGAGACCACACAGACCCCAGGGTCCAAGCAAAGTGGTCTAGCCATAACACTACTGACAAAGATGCAGTCCCCTCAAAAGCAGAAGACAAGGACGGCAAAGAAAATCTCTCTCCCAGCCTTTCACTCCCTCCGGCAACACGCCGGACGGAAAAGTTAGAAAAAATACCTTGCAGGAGTAATATAATAGAAGTAAATTTTTAGTGGAAAGACAGAAGGTAGAATGAACGTGAATATGTCAAGCATCCTTCACCCAAGACATGCATCCCTCCACTTGCTGTTACAAAGACAACGGTAAGGATAAACAGTGAGCTCCAGCCCCAGCGACTTACCATGTCTACATTGCTTCTGATGTGGAGGGATGACACTATAATCCCTTCTTGTTCCCTTCAAGCGGGCGAGAAGGGTTAATCAATGTTGGTTACTTACCACAACATGGTCAAGGCGAGATCAGCGGCTGAGAAGGTAGTACGATAAACCACTACGTTATGATTGGTTAAAAGAATTGTTCAATACTGGAGTGTGGCAGGTGATGATGATCAAGCTTAATTTTTGGAGATATTACCTGCTGCTCTGAACAACATGTTCTGGGAGCTCATTCCATGTGTAATGCGATTGGTAAAGAAACATTTAGCGCAATCCATAATGACATAAGACCTCTATGTTTCAGTCCATTTTCTCTAGATGGTAATACTGGTGCGATCGTAAGGAAGTTTTCAGTATCATGTTGTTGAATCCTTTGAAAATTGTATATTGTTAGACTGCTTCGGAGGCGCCTCTTGTTTAGAGAGAACAAATTTAATTCTCGCAGTCTGTCCTTATGTTGTTTGTTACGTAAGGATGGAGTCAATATTGTTACTGTTCGCTACACTGAAAGCAATCCACTTAGGTGGGGGACTAGAGATGCACTGCATATTCGTGTGGGGGTCTAACTAGACTTGGGCATAGTGGCACTATCACATCCAGCTTTTGTCTTTAAAGTTTGTTAAAAAATCCTAAAACATCCTCTTTGCTTTCTTTACACCTTCATTACAGTGCTGGGAGAATTTGAAGTTACTAAAACTCTCAAACAAGGGGTTTCCTTTATCTTGGGGCTCATCAGTTCATAAATTTCTTGTTGAGGTTTCCTATTTGCAACAGCTGACATTTATTGAGGTTAAATGGCATCTGCCATTTTCTAGACCATTCTGCTATCTTATCTAGGTCCCCTTGTACTCTAAGCCTATCTTCTTAGTTAATATGACATAGCCCATCTTTGTGTCATCTATTCATCTGGGAATTAAGTTATTAAGTCTTACATCAATATCATTAAACATACATGATGAAGAATATAGGCCCCAGTACGGACTCCTGGGGAGCCCCTCCCACTAGCAACGGGTGACCACGGTGATGATTCACCATTCGCTACGACTCGTTGCTTCCTATCATGTAACAAAGCTTCTATCTAATTACTTATGGAACCAGTTATTCCATGGGCCCTGACTTTATGCATCAGTTTAACGCGGGGGACTTTGTTGTATGTTTTTTGGAAGTTCAGAAATATGATATCCACTACATTCGTCTTGTATTGGTATAGAATAATTTGTGATAAAATTAACAAGGTTTGTAAGGCATGATCTGTGCTTTCTACAACCAAGCTGTGTATTACTGATCAGACTGTGTTGTCCAAGGTAAGCTACGATTGTATATCTAATAATAAATGTATATAGTCGACTGCAGAAGTTCACGTACAATTGTTGTCCAATTGGGCGGTTATAAATGTAAGACATTTCACGGTTTCCCATCTTCCTTTCTCATAGCCATCTTCTTATTTCTTAGTGCAGTCATCTCATTTGCTTTATTTCCCATTTTTCCCCTTACCTCCTTCCATTCATATCATCTTCATCATCCTCATCCTTATTTCCTTCTTATTATTTTTCCCTTAAATCTTACCAATTTCCCTTCCCTCTTATTCCTTTTCCTCTCACTCATTATACTTCCTCCTCTCTTCCCCCTCTACCTTCTTGGTCACGTAGCGCATCCTTCCCCCCCCCCCTTACCTCACTCCCCTTCCCTCCCTCTATTACATCTCGCCCCCCCCCTCCACCTCCAACTCATATCCCCTCCTCTTCCTCCCCTCCCCTCCCCTCGCAACCCCCCCTCCTCCCCCTCCCTCTCACTCCCTGGCATGCTTGCTGAGCGCTGGGTAAACACCTAAGGAGGTTTTTTGTTTCAGGCGTTTGAATGGCAGACTAAATTCGAGGCTTGGGTGAGGAGGGGGTGTGACGGCTGCAGCACGGAGCAGCGTACTTCTCCCGACCCCAGAGCGCCTCTCGGCAGGCATCACCCTAACTCTCACTCGGCGTTCTTGGGACGTTTCTTTGGCGTTTCTCCGGATGGTGTGCCGTTCCGTCCGCCACTGCCGGCAATGGGAGGTCTAACAGATTTTACGCTGTGTCGTTGAGGGCGTCCGCTCTCTGAGTAGGAGCCGCTGTTTAAACAATAGATATACGTATTCTATTATTTCTCCTTTTTTTTCCACTTTCGTCTTTGTAAAAAGATAGAAAAAAAAAGTTTGTAGTTCTGTAATTCGTAGGAGGAAGGGGGAAAGAGGGGTGGGTGGGGGAGAAGGGGAGTGGTGGGGAAGGAGGAGGAGGAGGAGTTAACAGTGTAATGTGGTGGTTCTTCGTCGCTCGTTTGAGGTACTTTAGTCAGTCCCGGGTACCGGAGGCTAGTATTTCGATGGTACGTGGTATGACTTCTGCGATATTTTCATACGTAATAAACCCAACACACACACACACACACACACACAAACACACACAGACTACTTCGTCTTAAACCTTCAAGGAGGAGAGGACGTGGAAACCTTGCGCCACATACAAAGCTTAGGCTCTGTCTGTTGGTCCCTGTCTTTACCCCTCATGAACCCCTGACGCAGAGGAAGACCCTCTCCTTCTACCTACGCAGACCAGAAGGACTTATTTACGACAAAATCACGTACGTACCTGTGGTCCACATGAAATCGGTAGACGAATGAAAGCGACAATGTAGGTGAACAGGGCAAGATCGTGGTCTAGGGGGCAGCAGGCGGTGGCCAGAGCCGATAGACACACACACACAAGGTTCGAAGCGTAACGGAGTCACTGGTAATGAAACATACATTACACGAGTCACAAGCGACCTACTTACTCCCGCAGTGACGCGTATCGTATGAA
The DNA here is from genome assembly GCA_038088735.1 of Panulirus argus. Classification (NCBI taxonomy): domain Eukaryota; kingdom Metazoa; phylum Arthropoda; class Malacostraca; order Decapoda; family Palinuridae; genus Panulirus; species Panulirus argus. The sequence goes on from JAYMFT010392097.1 coordinate 21,647, forward strand.
GCGCTGGAAAATTGTTCAGTGTCAATATGCGACTGAAATATTCAATTAACTATTCCAAGTTCTCAGACACATGGAAGATTCGTCAGTCTTGGAGTTAGTTAAAAGCAATATCGTTAACAAAGAGACTGCACAAACCCATCAATTTTTATTTTCGCGCTATAATTCCTCGTGATCTGTACCACTAACACTGACCACTACCAACTGTCAAGTTTCCTGCCAGCGAGAGAGACGAGCTGGTTACTACAGTCCGAAGTCAGTTAAGGCTGGCGTTGCTGCCGTCACAGAGGGCTTGGCAGGTCGGTCTTCCGACTTAAAGCATGGAGGATAGTCTAGTATTCCATCCCCTATATACCAGCGGGAGTTATGGAGGCGTAGTGCTGTTCTGTCATCGTATGACAACATACGATCCCACTCTGTTGTTGGAATTTCTTAATAATGTGGAGGTGCTGTGCGTTCACAAAGCACTGTTGAACTAGCCCCGCCAAATAAATATCAAATACTTTTTGCCGTATCGAAAATTCAGACTCACCTTACAGATATAGAATAGTTAGTCATCTTATCATTACTTCAAATTACCTCCGAGTCTACTACTCATATGCCAAGTTAAGCTTATGTGTGGGAATTTTCATAACAATGACCCCACTTACCTATACCTGTACTTATCACAAGTTGTAGACAATTATATTTATAGTCAGAGCAATACTGATCTTACTCTGAGTGGTATGGCTGAGCACCATCTACCACCAGTGTGGCACCACACTCACCAGTGACCCGGTCACTTAGCGCCACTTCCAACACAATGACCGAAAATCTGGAGCAGGACGTCAAGACGCAGCTGCAAGCCCGTCACCCTCGCCAAAACACGTCAATTTGGACAGTTAAACGAGTCTAAAGTATCCATGGACTGAAGTGGGAAGCAAACATGACCCTGAAACCGAATGTACAATTACGTCTTCACTGTCATGGAAAAGAACCATCTCTTCCTTCCAGGAAAATGTTTAAGAATGCACTCGTGTTACGTACCGTGGATTAAACCCTGAATTAAGATGCCAACAGAGCAAAGAAACAGGGCCTTCTACCACAGCAACACTAACCTATACTTTCCCTCCCGCTATCCCACCTCTTCTGTTCATCAATGTCTTTACTTAATCTTTAAAAAGAATAAAAGTCTTTGGAGGAAAAAACTGGGAAACATAATACCGAAGGGCACCGAGCTATATATCTTTGGGTCCTAAATAACGTTTCTACATATGTGCGTAAAGAAGTGTGCAGATACACTTGAAAAGACATTTCAAACGATATTCAAGATGTCACTGAATGATGGTGGGTGAAGTGCCAAGGGAGTGGAAAAGTGCAGATGTCATATCTATCTTTCAGAAAGCGGACCAGAACGTTGCGCTCAGCTACTGAGACGATTGTGGTCCGTAAAACATTGGAAAAGATAATTAGAGATGAAGTGAATGATTACCTGCAGAGGAGAAATTCCCTAAACGAGAGACTAAGATGGGTTTAGGTAATTGAGGTCACATGAAACAAACCTCTAAGGCTTCTTTGAAAGACTGAGCTCAGGTTTAGCCAAAAAGAGAAAGTTGGTTGGATAAAGTGTATCTGGACTATCAGAAAGCCTTTGACGCCGTCCCATACAAGAGGTTCGAAAAGGAGCTAGATCTTCATGTAGGAATAAGGGGAGATTCCTTGGATGGACGAGTATTATCTTAGTGGTGGGGAGGACAAGCCTTCTCATAAGGGGAGGGGGTGGGTCACTAGTGACGTAGCATTGCTCCTCTTGATCTATGCAAATGACTTGCCAAAAGGCGTGGGTTCATACCTGAATATGTTTGCAGATGATGCCAACGTCACGAGGGAAGTAAAAAGTGAAGAGGACAGCATCAGTCTACAAGGAGACCTAGCCAATCTCTACAGGTGATCTAAATAAATGGCTGCTGAAATTCAACCCGTGTAAATGGAAAGTAATGAGGATGGGAAACAGTGAAAGATTCAAAGTCTCGATTCGAATATTATCTACAATGGAATAAGAAGGAATGTGTGTGTGTGTGTGTGTGTGTGTGTGTGTGTGTCTGTGTGTGTGTGTGTGTGTGTGTGTGTGTCTGTGTCTGTGTGTGAAGGGCTTGGGAGCTGACACTGTAAAACTCCCTATATTAGAACAAAACTACAATATGGCATCTCAGTATGTGGTCACTGTACTTGAAGTACAACGAACTAAGAGAGAAGGTCTAGAGGAGACCAACAAGGATGACACCTGTATCAAGGAAGTTGAGTAAGAGTGAGAGGACACAAGTCATGAATTTTTCCACCATGGACAAGAGATGATTAAGGAGCGACCTCACCACATCCTTTACATTCTTTTTATACCGGATTGATGACGCCAATAGTGAAAGAATACCTCAAAAGATGCGGCCGTAACGTGAAATCAAGCACGAGACTTAAAAAGAAAAAAGCGAATAAAGAAACATTTCTATAATATGAGTAGTAGATGAATGTAAAGAGAACTGAACAAGAAAATTTTGAACGTGGACAACTTTCGAGATATTCAATAAATTATGTAACAGTAGAGAATGGTCATGAGATGGGGCCCCCCCACTCCCTTCCCGTACAGTACAAATAGGTAATTAAATATACTTAATTACACACACGTGTGCGCGTGGTCCCTTCTCAGACGCCCATGCACACACACACACACACACACACACACACACACACATGACATCATATTTCTTGCCATTATGAGTTTCACCCTCATTTGGAGGCTGCCAAGCACGTCTTTATCCGTCATCTTCTGTGATGGTACACGCCAGATGTGTGTGTGGGAGGAGGAACGAGGGACGGAGAGAGGAGACAGAGAGGAGAATAATAATAATAATAATAATAATAATAATAATAATAATAATAGTAATTATAATTAAAATCATGTCTTTATTATTATTATTATTATTATTATTATTATTATTATTATTATTATTATTGTCAACTTTTCAAATTAGTATCTAAGCAGATAGGATGTATACCCGATAAAGAAAATGGGGAAATAAACAGGGAAAGGCATTTCAAACTGACAGTCTTTACAAAAACACTCTAGGTGGTTATCTAAGATGTCCACGATGCTTGGGACGGGGCTGGTCTTGTGACGCGGTCTGCGCGAACTCGGGCGGTCTCCATGCGGTTGTGGCGTGTCGAACTGCAACTCGCGAGCGAAGGATCTCTGGCTCTCTGGCAGAAAGAGGAGGTGGCGTTGCAAAGGATGATGGTTCAGCAGCGGCTTCTCAAACTGTTACGATGAGGCCCAAGCGATGACCGGAGACAGCTAGGAGGACCAGGGCGTTTTAAAGCCTCTTGACTGATGATCTTGTATGCTCTTCTCTGGACTTTTTCCAGTAGTCTCTCTTATATGGCGGACAGACAGGACGACAAGGTGGGGAAGTCATAGGCGGGCGGGCTGAAGGAGAATGAAAGTTGTGTAGATGTTCTCGAGTTCATGTAATTTGAAAATAATGACGACGATGAATGAAGAGGCGATGACTGAATCATTTCACGATGGTATTCCTTCTAGCTTAGTTTTTATTGTGCAAACTGACATTGAGAAGCTTGGATCGAGCAATCTGAGGGGAGGGGGGCCTGAGGAGTCAGTGAAGATTGGAAATGCTTGCATAACTACGGTCTTGGCTCGGTTGACGGTGACGTGGTTGGCGATGGCCTAGCGCTGACGAGCTGTTAAAGGGTGTGCCTGGGGCACTACTGTCAACGTAGACACTAACCACAGTCACCAACGCACTTCCATCGAGCAGGTGGATCTATTGCAGTGTCGTTTATGAGGATGAGAGAGAGAGTATGAAAGTCTCACCTTATTACCCTATGAGAAGGCTGAGATGCCTGGCACCTTCCCCTAGAAGCGAACAGTCTAGGAACTCTCACTGACGGAAGCCTGCAAGCCATGGAATGAGATTTCGCCACAGCCTAATGTTGACAGTTTTGTAATTACCAATTTATACAGTGAGTGGAGGGAGAGTTCTGCACTCTTGGGGCTCCATCTCGTGTTTGTGTGTGTGTAACAGACTCCAAGAGAGGGTCAGGCTCAGCAGACGATCAAGGAAGTGCAGTGGACTGAAGGGACGGCGTGTGAAGTAAAACGCCTCCTGCACTGTTCGTTGGTACGGAGGACGGTGTCAGCGAGAGTGAGGAAAGATGTCATCCCTGATGCAGAGGTGGAGGAGGAGGACCAGGAGGAGGAGGAGGAGGTTGTTGACATAGGTGGAGGAGGGTGTTATCCAAAGGTGGAAGAGGCTGTGAATAGAGGTTTAGGAAGATCTTAACAAAGGTGGAGGTAGATCTTGACAAAGTAGGAGGTGTATTATATCAAAGGTGGAGTAGGATATTAACAGAGATGGAATAGGATGTTAGGAAGTGGAGGAGGGTGTTGATAACATTAAAAAATAAGTTATGTGGAGAAGTACATTAAATATTTGTTTCCGAAAAACCTGTAAATCCCATAGTGATAGGTAAGGATGAGGAAGGTGTTGGAGAGCAAAGGTTAAGAAAACAGAGAAAAGTACATAGGAAATAAAAAATGATATGAGGAGTAAGGGGAAATATGCCAGGAGAAATATACTTAGGAAAGTAACGGGAGAAAGTTTTCAGTGATGTTGAAAAAGATGCCCGAGTGAAATTCTGTTAAATATTGAGTTAACTTCAAGAAAATGTTGAACGGAATTCGGTAAATTGGTAAACGATAATTCAGGCAGAGGGCGAGTGGCATTTACAGAAGGCTGTTGAAAATCAGTGGGAGTTACTATCCTCATATCTTTTGCTTTTGAGTCAATGCTGTCTCTGCTACTGTATAGCGCGAACCATATAAAAGAGGTCCTAGGGGTAGCACCAAGACCGTTCTAAATAGGGATCCTGGGGTAATCATAAATCGATGAAATTACTCAATTTCTAGGGCAGATTTTACGGCAGACCTATGCTTAACCATTGTTGGTAATGAGGTGCAGTTGTCAGGGGTAGATTATAATGCTCCCACCACCACGACTCGTGGAACTGTGGCCTGCCATACTCAGCATCTGGTTTCAGAGATGAAATTTGGTGTCAGGCATAACAGCTGGTGTCAATCGTAACATCTGGCGTCGTCCATGACATTTGGTGTCAATCACAATATTTGGTGTCCGTCTCAATAACTGAAGTCAAACACTTCATCTAGTGTCACTCATATGGTGAGTGCTAGTCCTATCATCTAGTGTCAGTCGTAACATCTGCGAGTCAATTATAAGCAACTGGTGTCACCTGTAACACTTGGTGTCACCCATAAGCAATTGGTGTCATTCGTAATATTAGGTATCGGTCATAAGCAACTGGCGTCACTCGTAACATTATATGTCAGTCATAAGCAACTGATGTCATTTGTAACATCTTGTGTCAATAGCATAATTCCTTTTCTTTATGAAAAACGAGTTTATACACAATCCTGTAAACCTGTCTTCACAAAACTGGATTAAGGAGGGTTTACCTTTTATTACTTTACACTCGTGTGAGGCATTTTACTTTCATACTCACGATGTATACTTTATTCTTTAGACCATTTAATCTATCAAAAAGTCGAGACAAAAAATAATTTGAGATTTTGCTGCGGTTTAAAATGCTGCTGTTTATAATCCTCAGCGCGACTGGTTTTAGTTATAAACCACGACTTAAGCAAGACGGTACGAATGTTGAGTACGACGGTACGACTCCTAGAGTACCATAGTGTGATCCCTTGAGCAACGACGGTACGACCCTTGAGCAACGACTGTACGACCCTTGAACACGAGGTACGACCCTAGAGCGACATGGTGTGATCCACTGAGCACGACGGGACGACCCTAGAGCACCGTGGTTTTGGTCCTTGGTCACAGGCGGCACGACCCTTACGTATGATGCCCTTAGAGTCGTGCCGTCGTGTTGAGGGTCGTATATATTGTGCGCAAGAAGGGGGAGGGAGTTATTACATTTAACGAACACAAAAAACGATTTCGATTCATTTGTACAAACAGACAAAAACAGATCTGTCGAGGCAACAGACGTGGATAAGAACGAACCGCGCTAACGACCCCTCTAGATAGAGCGACCAGCCCCTAAAGAGTGGTGGAGGATGACCGTTAGTGTTTCAGGGCGAAGAGGGTTTGCATGTAGTTAAGAGTGTGTGGTATGTTTTTTGAGAGAGAGAGAGAGAGAGAGAGAGAGAGAGAGAGAGAGAGAGAGAGAGAGAGAATGTAAGAGTAGCATCAAAGGGAGAAGTGAGAGTGTGAGGGGGAAGGGATGATGAGGGGGGGAGGGAGGAACAGAGGGAGGTTGAGGAGTGGGTGCGTGTAGAGGCTGGCTGGCAACGCCCTGTGTCAAATCATCTTGACACACTAACGTGGCCAACCTGCGCCTTCTGCTGCGCCTGCTGCTGCTGCTGCTGCTGCTGCGGCGGCGGTGGAGGCGGTCGCTGGGGTTAATGAGTGTGGAGGTAGTGGCGGAGTGGTGGTGCGGAGAGTGATGGTGCTGGCAGAAGAAGGTGGTGGTGGTGGTGGTGAGAGTGTTGCAGGGAACCGAGAGTAGTAGCTAAAGTGCGTCCGTAGGGAGCAGGAACTGGTGGCGCGATTGAGAACGGTGGATGATATAAGCAACACGCTGAGGCGACGAGGCTGCAGACGGGCGGTGTTTAGAAATGTTCAGAGAGGGAGAGAGGAAGCGAGGCAGGTTGTTGATGGCGAAGCAGATGATCGTGGGCAGCTGTTAAAAACAATGAAAAAAATAATAAACTAAATGAAGTTCCTAAACTGATGGTGTTAATTTACAGTACAGGATGTAATCTACGATCAACTATAAAAACACTTAAAAGCGAACAGGCAATAAAAGATGTGTCGTTTTCTTTTTTTACTTCTTGAGGCTAAACAATGATGACCTTAGAAAGGTACTTTCTATCCGAAGCGGGAACAACATGATAAACTCAGGTGACAGAGAAATGCAAGGGTGATTGTGACACACAAGTAACATACAAGCAAGAACTTTATTCACAGGCGGTGTGTGTGTGTATGTGTGTGTGTGTGTGTGTGTGTGTGTGTGTGTGTGTGTAATAATAATAAATAATCCAAAAACTCATAAACATCCAATTACATAAAAACTAACAAGGTTAACCCAATGAAGGGCAAAGAAATCGTAATTAGAAAGAATAAGATGTAAGGTGAAGAGGAGAGAAAAATAGAATGCAAAGAATATACTGAATACATATCTTGGTTAACGAAGTGGCAAGTAGTACTGCAGGGAAGCAAGATATATTGAGAACGTGAGAGTCAAATGTATATCAAAGACAGCAACTTTAACTCCTTTAAAACTGTCGAGTAACACCCGTAAAACTGACAAGCCTATATGCACAGGAATATTGCTGTGTCAAATTACATTATCGCATGTACTGCTTAAAGTGTCGATGCATTTTTAGTACCGAGTTAGAGAATATCACTTGTGGAGGGGCAAGTATGATTCTGACGTGGAGGAGACAGGCCAAAGCGACAATCGTACCTATAGCCTAGCCTGAATATGATAATCATAACATCCCATAATCTGTTGATCTTATTACTCTCTGCCGTTCACAGGATGAGCACGTGGTGCACCATAAATTTGCCGGGGGCATACCAGTGCAAATCAATTGAGGTGGAGAGACGGTCGAGCACCACGCTAAGGCAAGCAAGCTAGTTGTATGTGGAGTCGACCGTAACTGTCAGGTGGAGAAGGCCAGATGTGGAACCAGAAGAAAAAAAATATATATACTGGATGAAATGCACTTCCAAAATTCCAGTGCTGACGAAACGATGCAAAAAAGAAAAAATTAACAATGACATTATATATTATACCAACAGTATACTTGCCACGGTCCACGGCATACTCTAGTATGCCACAAACATGGTGGACTTGACACCAAACTTCCCATAAAAGCGGAACACACATCCATCTTCTATTCTATTCCCGTTTTCCTTGGTGTAGTTTTTTTTTTTCCACTCCATCTTTCTCCCAATATCATCACTCCCGCTTTCGCGTCACTTCCCTCACGCTTATTTCATTTCCTCCTTTTGTTTTGGGTTCGGGCACGTATACCACGTCCTCAGGAAGGGCCACTCCAAAACTTTTTTAATATATACGCCTTATGTCCGTCTCACTCACCCTCCGGCTTGCTCCCTCTCTCTTTTACTCTCTCCATCTTTTATTTTAATCGTGATTTTCTTTTGTTTCTCTCTTTCATTCTCTCGTTCCTTCCCTTACATCATCTTCTGTTGCTCCATGCTTGTGCGTGTCGAGACTTCAAGAAGGGTTATATATATATATATATATCATATAACATTTTTTAGCACGCCTAATTCTTATACATACATTATCAGACTTTTTTGGACACTGTTCAACTGCTGCAGCATAACTCCTGATTCTTTACATTCCTCTTGGTCTTCCTAAATCTCCCTTCAGCCGTATCAGTGTATTCTACTGAACCATCGTTCGCGCTTGTCACGAATTCGTCCGAGAATTACTTCCCATGATGTCGTCTGATGCATATATCCCTCTCAATTAGTGTCATCTCTATAGTTTCCTTTATTCTTTTACCCTCCCTCTCTTTCCCCCTCTCCCTCTACGGCAGCTCATTCCCTTCTTCTTTTTCTTCGTATTGACGTACACACCTATGTCATGACTCGGCCCGGGGGTTAATTTAAAACTTTTTCTTCCTCACACGCACACACACACACACACACACTCGCACATATGTCTCTTGGCGCGTCCGCCCGCACAAGAGAAATGACTATAATGGTGAATGACATAGATGGCAGACAGATGGCGCGGTGTAAAAGAATTAAAGTTCAACCATCTGAGGTGCCACTCTTCATCTCCCAGGAAGCCGGAGCTCTACCCCGGCCTCCCCCCCCCCCGGGCTGGCTCTGGCTAAAGTTCACAAGTTGACTACAGGCGAAGTTTCCCCTCTCCCCCCCTCCCACCCCAAGAGCATGTAAGCATCTGCATATCTTAGGTATTAATGTGAAACGGCGGAGAGGACGCGAGGCCTGTTTGGGATGTGCACTTGATTCTTGCTTTGTTTAAGAAGTTGGGGGAAGGCAGGAAAGGAGGGAGGGAGGGAAGACAGAGGGGGAGGGGTAAAGGGGGAAGAGGGAGGAGATATGGTGGTTGTTTGAGGGGTGGTGGTGGTGATGGTTGTGGTGGTTTGATAGTACCGATTTGTTTACGTATGGGATGTGTTAGTTGATTGCACCCGTCGTTACGCATGTTGCTAGTGACATTGTAGGGGGGGGGGGTTGTCGGGGGTGATATTGGTTTAGTTTAGGGGGTACTGGGAGAGGAGGGTGCTGTGTGTGTGTGTGTGTGTGTGTGTGTGTGTGGGGCGAAATGATGGTGGTGGTCAATCATCAATAGCACGTGAATTGGAGACGTTGATTTGAGAATCTATCTTTTCGTTTCGGAGTCGTGAATTGTCTTTTGAGGAAACTGGACCTGACTACCCGAATTTAGATATGCTTTGAGGTTGTTCTCGGAGGAGTGTCGCCTAATTACCTGTACTGGTATCGACATGACTGAACGCTTGACAAAAATGATGACTTCTTGCTCTGTACGGCAGTGATAGAGGATCTGCTTGGAAAGCGAGGTCTGAGTATTGTGTTAAGGAATGGAAAAATCATCTGAAGTACTGTTGATTTCTGCTTGTGTTTACTACGGGGGTGCTGTCATGAGAAGTCAGTCGGGCGTTGCAAGTGTACCTGACAATCGTGTGTGTCGATGAGCACTTCAAAGTGGTGGCTATTGTCATATTCCCGAGATATTTTAGGCATGTTTATTCTTTACCTTCTCGTATACGATGATTTGGGTAAATGTTTATCATTTACGTTTTCGTATATGATGTGGTTAGGAAAACGTTTATTCTTTACCTTTTCGTATATCATGTTTTGAATGAACGTTTATTCTCTACCTTCTTGTTTATGAAGTTTGAAATAAACTTTTATTCCTTACCTCCACGGATATACTGTTTTAGATAAACGTTTAGTCTCTACCTTTTCGTATATAATGTTCTCGCAAAACGTTTGTTCTTTACCTTCTTGTGTGTAATGTTTTAGGCAGGGATGAATAATATCATGCGTACTACAGGTAATGTAGTTATGTCTTTTTTAAACCGCTTTAGGGAGTCATGATTATTGAATGTGTGTGTGTGAATTACCTGTTTTTATCAACTCATTTCTACTGTACGGAGAGGAAGTTTTGCACGAGAGGGGCCCCATCTCATAAACATTTTCAACCATTAAATCTTTTGTATGGTGTCCACATTCACCACATCCTTGTTACCACATCCTTCACACATATACAGTATAACGAGCTTTCACATATTTCTCAACTACGCCCTCCAGTTGCTCAATTCTTACATCACTCGAAAAACTGCTCTGTCTACGTCATTAACCAAGTTTAAAAGTTTAGTTGTAATCATGTAACCCCTCACTCCTCTCTCTTCAGTGGTGGGAAGATCTAAGGCTTCTACCTTTTCCCTGTCAATAATCTCTCTCTTAATTCTGCTACCATCTTAGCTTCCTTCCTCTAGATCTTCTCAATTAGCTCTTTGTGATTCTTTACGTGTGAAGACTAAACTTTGAGAAGCCTGACGAATACTTCCTTATCCATACACTTGAAAGCTATTCCAATATTTCCAAGCAAGTTTGTTTGTCCATTTTCCTAACTGTGAGAATTTGGTGAGAGGTTTAGGGACTTTGTCAACTCCCCAAAGTCCCTAGGTGATTATGATTGCACATTTGTACTGTACGGGAAATGGTGTTTTACACTCGTGGGGCCCCATCTCTAGTGTGTGTGTGTGTGTGTGTGTGTGTGTGTGTGTGTGTACCTATTGTCTCTGTACGAGAAAGGAGTTAAACAGCTGAAGGGCCACACCTCGTGCAACTTCTCCTCTGTCATTCAGCTTTTTAAACGTTTGTATTCTATCAGCATTCACAATTTGATCATTGTGTATGTGCATGTATACGCGCTTGTGGAGAACTGCGTGTGTGATTTTAAGAGTATATCAGTATTGTGCTTATATGAATATATGTGTATTTGTGTTTTGAAGTGTGTGCAGGTGTATGCAGGTGTGCCTATATCTGAGTGTATGAATGTGTATCTGTGTGTTTGGAGTGTGTTCGTATATGCGTATCTGAGTAGGGGGAGAATACCCATTTGTAGAAATGAAAGGGAAGTAGGAAGTGGAAAGGGGAGGGGGTAAAAAGGGTGGGGGGGTGAACGAGTTTTACACTCGAGGCAACCCATCTGATGACAATTCCACATTCCTTCAATGTATAAAAGTCTCTTAATTTATCTCTGTTAATAGCCTTCACTTCCTCTTCACATTGGGCCCGTTCCCCACTAGCGTCCTCCAGACTTTTGTCCAAGGAGTGGTTCTCCAATGCCCCTTTCCCCCTGGGGTCTCGACCCTCCTCCAGTTACGTACTTGGTTATGTTACAATAAGTGGCACCTCCCATGCTTCATACGACGAGTGCATGTGGTCAACTCCATCAGAGTACTTGAGACACCGAAGGATAATTAGCGTGTCTCCTCCGCCCTCCCGTTCATCTCGTTCTTCTTTCCTTCTTCAGTAGGGAAGGTGAGAGGAACTTCTCTGAGCGTTGTCCTCTCCCCAAAATCTACATCTGCCTTGACTCCAACAACGTGAGTCTTTCTTTTCGTGCTTTCCATAGGACGCTGTCTGGCATTTGTATACGTGTTTCCATAAGTAATGAGACCTAACTAGCAAAGAAGTTTTCTTGCTTACCTTCTATCTAACATTTTCTCTCTTCTGTACTTACACACGAGTGTGTGTGTGTGTGTGTGTGTGTGTGTGTGCACATATAATAGTAAAGACAAAGTACATATATACAAGTTTAAGAGACGGGGCAACACAAGTGTAAAATTCTCTCCCCGTAACACACAAACAGTAGTCACACACATACATACACACACACACTGACACACACATACACACACTGACACACACACACACACAAGATAACGTACATTTAAAACTGGTCTGATGGCTACAAAGTGTTTACAGCGAAGTAGAGAGTTGTGTAAATGAACGAAAGGACAAACCTGACATAAGCATGCGTGTACCAATAACCACAAGCATTAATAAGAATTCCACAAAGCGTAGAGAAAATCAAAAATAAGCCAAGACAAGGGAGCACCCAAAGCGTCAACAACATTTCCGTTTTCTATACATTTCGTAAATCACAGCAAGCATAACTCGTGAGAGAGTAAAGTTCTTCTAAAAATACAACTTTATTACACACTCCTTGTACCACATTCCTCCTCCCCTCGTAACCCTAAAGTATATAATCTATCGACCACACTTTTTCGCTTTCTTTTTTCTTTTTCTTTCTTATTTTTACGGTGGAGTTGTTGTCTTGGCCCCCGGCTCATTATCGCATAAATATATCTCAACTCTATCTACGTTGTCAGAGCGTCTTTGAGACGAGCGCATTAAACAACGGGGTGACCAGAAAAACCACAGCTCCATTTTCTACGCAACAGGAGGGACTGTGACAATAGCGCTACGCCCTTGCCAGAAATGGATTATAGATCCAAAAAATGACGTAGTGGCAGTCGTGAATATTGGGACATATTTTTTTGTTGATATTAAGATATGTGCTAAGGAGAAAATGATGTCAGTAAATCCAGGTTGAGGAAAGGGGCAAGAGAACGAATCGTCAATCGTTTACAAATGATGACTCTTTTGATACCTTTTGTTTACGAATAATTCTATCTCTACTTTCTAGACCCATCTTCAAACACTTGCCTACTTCAAACAAGGACACGAGTCATTACACACTAGCAATAAACACTTGTTTATCAACATGAACCAAAAAGTTGATTAGAGAAACGGTTACACAGACGCTCTTCCTCTGATCACTTAATATGTCCACAACTAAACTAAATATTCAGTGAAATCAAACGCACAAGACAACAGTTCATCAAACTAGTTTATAAAGAAACGTGTAAGAGCCATGTTTATCTCCATAAGTTAGACTATTAAAGTAGATAATCTAGCACACCGAGACAAGCGCATCGAAACACCAGGAACTCAATCCAAGCTTACATAAAGACACGGGGAACATCAGACACAACCTTTATTGCCAACACACGCAAAAAAAAAAAAAAAGAAAGTCAAGACTAAAACCTCAAACCAGTTTTAGTCTAAAGTAAGGATCTAGTAAATCATCAAAACGATAAGGAGTATTGGGGGGGAAGGGGGAGGAAGAGGGGGGGGGTGGGTAGGAGGGGAAGGGGAGTCGCCCCCCACCGGAGCATGATGAGGGGG
>JAYMFT010392098.1:0-19600 GCA_038088735.1 Panulirus argus
TATATATATATATATATATATATATATATATATATATATATATATATATATATATATATATATATATATCATATGAATACTATATGTGTATATAAGGTTGTGCTGATATTATATGTCTCTAAAAAAGTAAACACCTCGAGGTTTGAGTCAGAGCGTGCGTCAGCTGCTGTCTGTGTAACTGGTACAGTGTTACAGGACACTACACAACTGGCCGTCTGCTGCCCTTGTCACCTTACCTCGCCTGTCACGCAGCCATCAACGTCTTCGTAGCAGAAGCCAGTGATAATCTCTTTTATGATGCGAGAGGAAACGGCTTTCATGATGTTGTATAAACAAATGTTATTCCAGTTCAAGATAGTTACTTTTAAGTGCATGTATGTAAAAACAAATACTCAAATTTCCAACTAATATAATCATGTGAAAGGATCTCCATTGTCAATCATCAGACTCTTAATTATCAGATAATCAGGGAGCCCTCAATCTATGGAACCCTTAATCTAGGAAGCTCTCAATCCAGGGAGTCCTCAATCCTGGAAGCCCTCAATTTTGGGACACGTCAATCAAGGGAGCCCTCAAGCCAAGAAGCCTTCAATACAGGGAGCCCTAAGATAGGGAGTACTAAATGAAGGGCGCCCTCATTCCAGGGAGCCCTCACATAATGATAAAATCTTTAGGGGAGATTTTCATCTTAATTTCATTTTCTCAACAAATACAGATTTCATTATTGTTGCTATCTGGAGTGGGGGACGTATTAGTATACCTATAGTGTTTACACTGCATACAATTCATACAGAAATGATCCTTGTATTTCCCTTCTATACCTGTAAATTTGATAGTTTTTTCAAAATGTTTTGATATCTTACGTAAATTTTTGGCTGATTTACAAAATGAAATGCAATGTGTAACCTTTTCGAATGTGTTTGTACTGACTCTATCATTTCTACCAACATTTTTTCAAAAAATATTAACTTCACCTTACTGTGCCAATAAATATCATCAGTCCTCACAATTCAGTCTTTCGCGGTGCAAGTTAGATATGCGTAGCAAAAGTTATTTCTCACTGTGTAAACTTTGCAGTATACGTTTTGTCAGCAAAGTCTGTAAGGTAATGACAGACTGATGGCTTTTAGACTACCATCCACATGGGAATGGTTATTTTTATGAACACTTCTCTCTTCGTGCACAACAGACATATCAGATGGACCAAAAGCCTATATTGCAAAACTTAAGACACTTAAAATCCACAAGGTAACATCTAGAAACCATAACATCATAAACTAAGGCTAAGCAATAAGGAATAACGTGAGATGGTGATGACAAGAAGCCGATAAACAATGAAGAGCGCTAAGGTAAAGCAAATAAATCCATGAAGTTGAAAACAAATAAAGAAGCCGAAAAAAACTTAGATAATGCCAAGAAACCGATTCGCCATCAGAGGGAAAACAAAATCCCATAAACCTTAAGACGATGCTTAAAAACCAGCAAACTCAAAGAACCCTGAAAAACACATAACAGAAGACAACACTAGGAAACTCATAGAAATCTGGACATGGCTGAGAAACGGAAGACTCATACGACATACACGAAGAAACGAAAAAGGTAGATAAGCTGAAAATGATAAAAAATAATATGTGAAATCCATAAGACAAAGCTAAGAGACCTGAACAGAGCTGGATCTGCTGTCTCCCAGAATGCCTTGCTGTGGCGCCTGGCAGCAAGTCTGTGGCCTCGTCATCAATAATCAGTGATAATTGGTCTTTATTGTTGATCAGTTAATCTAAGCAGATTTTGGCCCGCATATTTTGGCCCGCCAATCTCTTTAAGAGTAAGAGAGGAGAAAAGCGAATAAAGTAGGAAGTTGGGAGAATCTGGGAGAGAACACGAAACTCTGAGGAGCAGGAAGGTAAAGAGTAAAGGAGACAATCTTGAATTACGCGTGTACGGGATAGCTGAGGTGCAAAGCCTGATATTTCAAGGAGAGATGCCGTGTGTGGGTGTGGAGTGATATGTGTTGGGTATTTTGTGTGTGTGTGTGTGTGTGTGTGTGAAGGGGATGTGGTGTCTGGGTATGATGTGCAGTTTTACTGGGTTACGTTTATAAGATGATTTTTTAGGAGTGCTGTTAGCGTGGTGTTGTGTTGACTGGTGTATGTGGATGATGTCTGTTGGATGAAATACAGGAAGTGATGAATGGTGGATGATATGTGTAGACTAGTTCTTGCTGGATGTTTTGTAAGGGGTCATGTGTGTGGTGATAAGTGCTGGATGTCATGTGTGGAGAGATGTATGAAGAATATGTGATGATGTGTGGTGGGAATCAGAGTGTTGTAATATGGGTGATATGTGTAGAGAGGTGTGTTTGAGATGATGCGCATGGTGCTATTTGTGGAGAGATTTATATGCGTGTGGTGGCACATGTTGTGTAATGTACGTGGTGATGTGTGTATGGTTATGTGTGACGATATATCTTAATCGTTACAACCCTAAGATCCATTACAGGGGACTCCTGCTGCTGTGAAGTTGCAGTCCAATCAAATGCAGAAAAATTATACACTCTTTTTGGAGAGAAGTTCCTCGACGAAACTCTATTCCCATTTTCACTCACTAACGATGACGAAGCCTCGCCGAAGGTGACTTTCCACTTACAGTGTAACCACAAGCAGGCGGAGTTTAATATCACCTGTATAGTGATATCTGTAAGGTAATGTGTGTGTGTGATGTGTGTAGTGATAATTTAAGGCGTGCTATGCACTGCATGTGCTATACAGGATAATCAGTGTGTGGCGATGTGTTTGTACTTGAGGTATATGTGAAGTATTATGCTTAGATTTGTGGCGATATACGTGAGATGATTTGTGTGGACGTGGGGTGATGACTGTGGGCATAAGGATGCTTGTTGGGGGCGTGATACTATGCATGTGATTTGATGTGCGTGGGCTTGAGGTGATGTATATGAGCCTGAAGTGATGCACATGGGCATGTTGTATGTAGATGTGAGAACTATGTGTGGAGTGGTGCGTGGTTAGATGGTGTGTATGAGGAAATGTTTATGGTCACGGGTACTGAGCGTGTGGAGATATATACGTGGACATGGATGGTATGTTCGAGATGTGTGGACAACGTTACAAGTAATGCATACATGATGATGATGAAGGTTTGGGTGACATGTGTGGGATGATGTGTGTGAGGCGGGTGTATATGGACGGATGTTTATGGACTGAGGTGATCTGTGTTATAAATGAGTCAGGGTTACTTTGTGTGGCGTTATGTTCATAGCAGTGCTCCCCAACCGTTCCTTTTTTTTTTATTATTATTATTTCACGGCGCATTTTACAGCCTGCACGATCCCCGCGGCGCACCGAATCAAATTTGGCCATTAGTCTACAGTTACTACCCATTATCCATTGAAAGGGGGAAAAGTAGAGTGAAGTATAGTAAAAGAAACGTAGGGCCTTTACGATGAAATATGTATTTTTTTGTTTTTGTTTTTGTTTTTATTTTAGCTGAGACGGCACGGGAAAATGAGGCCCTAATCAAGACCAGCCCATTAAAGCTATATATATATATATATATATATATATATATATATATATATATATATATATATATATATATATATAGACCTTAGCCTGAGCCAGGTACCCATTTTATCGACCAACCCCTAGGGGTGGATGAACAGCTGGACTGGCTGCCACAACCAGGATTCGAACCTATGAGCTCGACCTTGGTCGGCCCGTGAATGCGTGACGGTCAGGAGCGCTAACTGCTACACCGCAAAATATTTCAAATACCGAAGGCAAAACAATCGTTGAACTCTATCAATTATCATCTTGGCTTACACGCTCAAGGAGAGGTGTTAAACGTAATGTTTGGATGCGAGTGGACGAACCAATATTTGCCATTGCTCACCGCTTCAATGCCTCTCAGTCACAGTACATGCTTCAGTACAGCGCCATAGATATGATATATATTTTCATAAAGTAAATATTACAATTGTTTGTTAGGACGGCGTGATATCTGTTTTACGTATTTCCGTAATCAGGAATGTACCATGGCACACTCGGGACATTGTTACGGCACACCTGTTACCATGTACTGCTGTATAAACGTGTGTTGATGTGTATGGGGTGAGAGTGCGAGGGTCTTCGTCAGTAATTGTAGGAATGATGTGTACTGACGTATAAAAAGTTTGTGTGTGTGTGTGTGTGTGTGTAAACATTCGCCAGGTCCATGCCTGGCACGGGCTCTTGTCAATCACAACCCTTTCTTTAGCGTGCCATTACCGACCGAGGTTGGGTGTGTGCCTTTGAGAGCAGCAGCCCATTTAGGTAGATACGTGTGCGTTGCGTATGATGTGCAAGATAACGTGCATAAGCATGGGGATGCAGTTGAGGGCGCAGACTGATGTACATGGTCGTGGAGTTGTGTGTATGGACACGGACTTGTGTTTGGGGACATGTGGACAGGGGGTGACGTGTGTGCATTTGGTATATGATGAAAAAGACACGTGGTAGATGAACGTGTGTGATCATGAAGTAATGTATGTGGGCACCAAGCAATGTCTGTGGGCATGAGGTAATGTATGTAGTCATGAAGTAATACTTGTGAGTATAAAGTGATGTGTCTCATGAGGTAGTACGTCAAAGCATGAAGTAATCTCTATGGGTAGAGCGCATTACGTAAGAGCTTAAAGTCCTTTCTATAGACATGAAGTACTGTGTGGGTATGAAATGATGAGTGTGGGCCTGAAATAACAAGCGCGAGCAGGATGTGCTATCTTTGGCCTCGTATTGATATGTGTGGGCGTGAGGTAACACACGTCGGCAGGAGGTAATATCTGCAGGCATGGAATCATCTATGTAGGCTTGAAGTAATTTGTTAAGGCATGATGTAATGTATGTGTATGTTTGCCTGTAGCCATGTGTGTGAGGGCATTAAATAGTGTGTGAGAGCGTAAAATGATGTATGTGAATATCATGCGATGCGTGTATACGTGGGGCGATGCATGTGGACCCTGGGTCATGGAGGAGGACTGCGGCCTAGGTGAGTGTCGCTGGTCGTGTGGCTCTGCCTCGGGACGTGTCCTCAGGTGACAAGTAACAAATTCCGCAAAAAGAAACGAAATCATCCAGAGTTAAGCTAAACAGCTTTTTATGAACTTGCGACAAAACCGGAACATAGGTTGTTAATGTATCAACATTCTTAAGGGGGATTAACATTATCTCTAGCATGGGTTGCTTGTCGCATAAATCGTGTAAAAAGAAAAGATGAATAAAAAGTGAGTGTTCTATAACGATGTGCAGATTCCCGCCCTGGACCCAGAAGTAGTTGCTCCCTGGCCACAGAGACCGTCTCTCTCTTGTCAGTGGGTCTCCAAGGTCCAGAGACTAGCCACGGAATCACCAACGAGTGAGAAGACAGAGAAACTAATGGACAGTACTCTTCAGAGCCATGTTTACTGAAAGCAAAGACGTGTTCATTTTGCGTTAAATTCGATGCATCAGAAGGAACTGGTGCATTTGAATATAGTGTCACATATTTTGCTCTACTTAGAGGCAGTTCATAAAATTATCAGTTTCAGTTGCGTTTCTGTTTACCTTATCCTAAGATAATAAATAGATCTTTGTTGCAAATGACTGCGCTGATCCGATTCATAAAACATTTCGTAAGTCATATTCAGTTACACCTGAAGTTAATCAAGCTGTTCAAAAAACGTTGTACGATACACAGATAATCTCTTTACAACAGAATACCATTAAAGATGCGACTTGATGCCTCACAATGCCAGCCCGTGCAAAAAGTGACTTCAGTACAACGTCCTCTCCTGTTATTCTATCGTCATCAGATTTAATGAGACAAGCGGCGATGATGCAAAAGTTTGCGAGAAGAGAACGAACAAGAAAACCCGGCAAGTCAAACAAAAACTAACCGTGAATCGGTAACACATCTAAATTGTAGACAATGTCATTACATCTCCTCACCTCGAGGTATTACGTCTCCTCACCTTTAGGCACCAGATCTCCTCACCCCCAGGTATAAGATCTCCTCACCTGTAGGTATTACGTCTCCTCGCCTACAGGTGAGTGAATACTCAAAAAAGGATGATATGTAGAAGGAGGAGGGTTAGATGAGCGCCCTGCCAAGTTCGCGGGGCGGCCTCATTTCTCAAGTGTCGCCAGTTGATTAATGCCGTCATAACACAGATGTCCAGGTTGGCCACATTCTCCCGTCGACTCTGCCGTGTATATCATGTTAGATTCTGACGGCAGCCGCTGCTTGCATGCCATTATCATTATTCTGTGCCTGATGACGCGATGATCAGGGCTGATAAGGTGGTCTCCGAGGGTGTGAAGGCCAGTGAACCGCTGGGTGTTAAATTGTCGTTTATCTTTACGTATAGAATATACAGATAGGTGAACTGAAATCCACAAGCATGCAAGCCTTCATGCAGGAAAGCACTCACACACACACACACACATGTATGCTAAAAAAACACATGGAAAAGGAAACATCGAGATCCTGAGCGCTTTCGTGTATTAACACATCTTCAAAGGACAGTTACAGAATGGATCTCGTGTTTCCTTTTCCATGTGTTATTTTTTTTCAGCACTTATAAAATCACGTGTTTTTTGTGATCTTGTGCACACATGCGTATATGCACACAAGCACTCACATTCATACATATACCCGTGCGCACACTGACACAAGCCTGTGCATCATCCACACAAACAACGGCACACATACAAAAGCACAAACCCCTACACGCCTACATACTGCGCCATCCGTCTTGCTGCACATCATTAGCATCACCGGTTAGGAAATTGTGTGTGAACCTCCATCTTGTTGCAGGTGTAAAGGCTGTCTATTTAGTATTCTCCCCACTCTTGCCCCACCCTTTCTATAACACTTCTGTTCAGGTGGTATGTTACCGTCTCCATATCTTCAACCTTCGGCTGCAGTGGATTAACAGTTTACTTCTAATATTATCATTATCATTTTTTACTATCATTAGTACTATTACTATTATTATCATTACTAGAACTAGAAGTAATAGTCGCGGTATCTTCTTCATCATCATTGTTATTAACATTATCATTGATATTATCATTACAGGTTTCAGGCTTTGGATGATGACGAGGTCGACGAACACAAGGTAAAGTTGGTCGGCGAGTCTACCATCCGAGGTCAGCTGGAAGAGTTCTGCGTCAGCAACCCTTTGCGCGTAAACGTTTTCGCTTTCCTGGCGCCACGGTGGATGATATTGCCGATGCGGTATACAAAGGAAAATAAAGGAATTTAAGCAAGAACAGACCACTTTTCTTCTTCGAAACTATTTGTAATAATGGAAGAGAATAGTTACTCACAGCCTAGAGTGGTAAAAGCAGAGAGAGAAAATCCAGCAAACTGTTCACGTGACTAAGAACTTCCACATAACGTTAGCCGTGGACTTGAGGTGAATTTTTTAACAGGTCTATTTCAAAACGTATGTATAGTACTGCTTTCATCCACTGTTAACTGGTAAATCATTCTAGATGTTGAATAAAAAGTACGTGTCATTTTTTCGAGGAATAACGTTGGCCTACGAGTAAAATCTTAAGTTGTGTGTTAGATGGAGATTATCAATCCCTCTGATAATTTTGAATACCTGCAGCAGATCACCTCTTCACCCTTCTTTTTTTTAAGCAAAATAGATTGAAATCGTTTAGTCGGCTCTCATAGGATTTGTTTCTCAGTCCGGGAATCATCATCATAGCTCGAAGCTGTACTCCCTTCAGTTTGTCTGCCTTATCTCAAGTAGGATGTCCAAAACTAAATACAATATCCAAGATAAGGACGTACTAATGAGTTGTAAAGAGTGAGACTGATTTTCCTAGACTTGAATTCAAAAGCCCTACCTTTCAATCTAAGAATCTTGTTCAGTTTTTTACTGGTTCTGTGCAGTGTTTACTTGGCTTTAGGTCACCAAAGATCAATTCGCCCAAATCTTTCGCCTCTTGTACAATTTTGCAGTTCAGCAGAATTCATACCGTAGGTTACATCTTCGTTTTTATCACCGGTATGTAACACTTTGCACTTATCGATACTAAAATTTCATATGCCACCTATGAGCCCGTTCATCAGTTTGGCCACGTCAGTTTGAAGCTGCAGACGATCAAGTTCAATTGTGGATTTATTTCCCATCTTAGTGTCATCCGCGAATTTTTCTAGCTTATAATGCGGTCCATTATCAGTATCTTAGCACCGGTCTCAAACTAATCCCTGTGGCACACCATTTGTTACGTCTAAGCATTCCGAGACATGACCATTATTCAATATTCTTTCATTCATTACGGCCAGACAACTAGTTTCCTAACCACTGAACATACCCACTAATACCACGTGACTTAACTTTCGTCAGTAACCTCTGATGAGGAACTTTATCGAATGCTTTTGGAAATCCAAATGAATGACCAACTGTTTTACTCTCATATATGCGATATGAATAAACAAGATTTCTTTCATCATATGCGTTGATCATATCGTTAAAGAAATCAAACAGATTTGTCAGACGTGAGCAATTTTCAAAAAAAAATAATTCGATAAAGTTCCGCATCAAAGATAACTACCAAAGGTTAAGTCACATGGTATAGATGGGACCGTACTTTGGTGTTTAGGAAATTGGCTGACTCGCCGTAAACAAAGAGTAGTGATCAATGGTCGAGCCTCTGAATGGTTAGATGCTAAAAGTGATGTTCCAAACAGGTCACTCTTGGAACCGGTTCTTTTTCTCACATGTATCAGTGATATTGATATTGCAAGACATCGAAATTCACAATTGATAATACTCTGAGAAATAAATCTGCAACTGAAAATGAACGTCTGCAGCTTCATAGTGACAGAAAAATTGATGGACTGGGCTAACAGTTGGTAAAGTTTTATATTTCGGTAGTAAAATGAGAATTTAAGCTGCAATATGAATTCTGTCGGGCTAGAAACGGTAAATAAGGAAACGGACTTGGATGTAATAATCTCTGGTGACTTTAAAAGCCAAGTAAACTAGAGCACAGAAGCAGCAGAAAAAGGTGAATTCTTTTTTTCTTTCATTCGTAAACAGGACTTTCGAATTAAAGTCAAGGGAAATCACCCTCACTCTGTACAATACATTGGTACATTCCTGTCTTTAAAAATGTGCTCACTTTAGGTCACCCTACTTGAGAAAGAGCGCAGACAGACTGATAGCGTCGAACTACCGTGGGGATTCCCGGACTGTGGAACAAATCCTTTAAGGGCCGACTTATGATTTTAAATCTGTTTAGCTCAGAGAAGTGAAGGTTAAGAGATGATCTAATACAGGCATTCAAAATTACCAGTTACGATACCTCATTTCCTCGAACATCAAAGCCGTGGAGTTCTCTTACTTCTCTCGTCTTTCCTTCTGCCTACAACCTTTTCACCTTTAGGAGTCACGTCTACAAACACTTGATGATTTCTGATAATTTTTTCATTCTTTTTTCTTACCCAATTTTCTTTTCACCAGAAACAGCCGAGTGTTACGTCGTCCACAATCAAAGAACAAAAATTCTCTTTATCATTATCATTACGCAATCGAATCTTCTCGTTCTTCATATAGTAATTCTGGTTAAGTCCTCACACTCTTTCCTCCAATGAATAACCTATATAGTGCAGCAGGGAGAGTCTTACATACATTCTACTCTTGTCTGGCATTCCTGAGAATTCTATCACCTCTAACACACGTACGCTTACGGAACGCCTGTCTGTTGTCTTCTGTAGCTGTCTTACAGTCAGTTTACGTCTGTACAGACTTCGTATATTAAGCACAACTCCATGTCTCTTTGTTATGAGGACATAATGCATTAATAATAAGCCTTGAGTTGCACTGCAAGAATGCTCAAGGAATACCTAAGGAACATCTAACACTCGTTTTGTACTTTCGAGAATAAAAGCATTCGTCCAATTTACGTTTTTTGTTGCGACAGAATGTGAATCCTACATTACTTTAAATCTATGTAGTTTTTTGACTAATAAGAAGTTCAGAGTTATAAACTTAAGATCTTTTTTCTTTATTATTCATCATCGTGCCAACTGTTGGTAAAAACAAATTTGATTAATTCGACATGTTATCATCTCTTCCATTGGCAAGTATTATCAATAACACTATTGTCCTTAGTATCATGTTCATTCTGGTGAGCAGAACGAATAATCTTAAATACTGTTATGAAATTTCCATCACCATCCGTTCCTGAAGCCTAGAATTACAAAGGACATCAAATTTTAACAAAATTCATAGATTAGAAAGTGAACACAAACACACCCACGAGAGTGTAAAACTCCCTTCCAATACATTACAGACAGGTTATTACCAATAGGTAATTACACAAACAATTTCTTATATACTTAATTGCCTTTCCGGCTAGAGCGAGGTAGCGTCAGGAACAAACGAACAATGGTCTGTCAAGTACAATGTGCCGACACCAGAGACAAATACACAAATTCATACATACACAAAACACAGGGCGACAGAAACGCGAGAAATCCAACAGTTTAACTACAGTGGGGAACCCAAACTCATTTCCCACCAACTAATCTTGTGTTTTCCTTTTCTTTTGTTGGGTTTAAAAACCTATTAACAAGAACAAGCCCCCGACGCTTTGAGGTCGAGCGGAGGCGGGGTCTGGGTAACCGAGGCCAAGGCGGTGGAAGTTAGTGCTATAACCCGGCACGCTTACAGCCGAGTGTCTTAACTGTTTAAGAAAATGAATAAGAAAAGCACCTCTAGAAGCGACTTCAGGGTTATGTGCATAAAAGTATTATAGGTCCCGTTTTCAATTAGCTCCATATCTCTTTGTGTCGATACTTTGCTTTCAATTTTCAGGTCATTCACGATACCTGCGTCCCGTTTTCTAGAAAATATTTATATATCGGTTACTTGTAATGCTGTGACTGCTCTCTTTTCACACACACACACACACACACACACACACACACACACACACGGCTATATCTAAAGTGTGTACACTTGTGGTTATTTGTCAGAGGTTTATATCAATCTACCGCCATGCACTTTCTGCACATGAACCCACACACATCACAACACTTTGTAACGTATAGCCCCGATCGATGAACATGGCCGGAGACTCCTGGAGCGGGGAAGTAAGGTGAGGTAAGATACGTTAGGTAAAGACAAGGTTAAGAGACACGGTAATAAGAGTGTAAAGCTCTCTTCCCGAGACACAACTGATATTCACAAACAGTAATATCACACGATCACAAGATTTATAATGATAATAATAATGATAATAATGATAATAATAATAATGAAAATAATAATGATAATAATAATACTTATAATACACACATTATGGTTCTTTTACTTCAGAGATGGGCAGCCGCCTAGGATGATGCAAGACCTACGATGCAAGAACCAAGGGAGGAACTAACTCTGTTACGACAGACGACGTAGGAAGCTCTACAACTTATTGTGTCCGAGAGATGATTACGAACGTTCTGAAGCTCGTATATGACGCCCCCTGCAAAAGTACACCTAGGTAAAGCTAGTACCGTTAAATGAACCAGGTTTTTCTGGGCATGAACGGCTAGAAACATCATGGAATATATGTTGAACGTTGTCACTCGTACTCTTTACATACTTAGTGTTCTCAGCGCCCTCACCGCTGCTCACTTTAATTGTGCCGGATGACCCGTAGCAGAGGGCCTCCCCAGAAGGCAGCAGCGGAGTTAGGCAGGCGTAGAATAGCAATAAACACCTCTTAGTTGTGGTAGATATCAGGTGTGAGTTAGCACCTATACCAGACACGTTGGCAAGCGCAGTCGCAAGAGATTCTGAGGAAGGATTGCGTTTTCTGCAGACTCTAGAGCACTTCTTTCTGACAATGGATCAAAATGAAAAAAATCTGTGTTGTGTGAGATGTGTAAACTTTACGACGTTGAAAAGTTCATCACTGTGGCCTACCATCCAACAAATAATGGGTTTTGTAGAGAAGGCCAATAGAAAAGCGTCATAAGTAATACTGCGAGAGGTTGAGCCTAATAGCTACGTTTAAGCTAAGCCCATCCCTGATATTCAATGTGTCACTAATTCAATTTGAACGTCTCTGCTTGAGATTCTCCTCATTTAACTCTGTATGGACAAGAGAGGAGACTGCCCTCGGAACTGTGTATAACATAAGAGGATCTGTGTGTTGTGCAGTGTGAAGTTGTGCTTCCAGAACGTGAACAGGTATGAGAGTCTCTCACAACATAAGATGCCGAAAAGAGGGAGTGTTATCTATGGTCCAAGTCCAGGAGAGGACATGGTCCCCGGCCTAAGTTTACGGGGAACTTCACATTAACGTTACAGAGTAGCATAGAACATACACGGGAACAAAGTCTGGTTAAAGTTTCGAATAATCGGGGGAACTCGCGCAGCCCCTTGGACACCGAAATCTGAGGACGTAGTTTCACGATATCTTAACGAATCTCAGGTTCACCTATTAAATAGGAAAGCCTCGCTGTAGAATGCACACGGAAGGTGCCCTACAGGGCTCCATTCAAGTTGCTAGTTATAATCTACGTTCTAAACGTGTCAATGTTGTTGCTACTGGTCAGACAGCCACTGTCTAGGGTGGCCAAGCAAGACGGTAAACCAACGAAGGGTATTGGCAAGGCTATCTACAGCTGCAGGGCCCCGCCGAACATACAGAATTTGTATGTATGATCATATCTGGGGAAGTACAAAGGTTCGGAGACGGAGTCAACCAGATGTTATTAGGTTTAAGAGTTAGGAAGGAGGCTCTGAATAGCTAATGGTAAGGCCTGGTTTTTGGCATAATGGAATATGGTCTGGATATGACAGCCATCTTGCTAAATACTTGTGAAAGTCTACGATGAAGAATAAATGCAAAACAGAGAACAGAAGCTACGGATTTTTCCTCACCGCCAACTGAGTAAGTATTTAAGCACCTGATAAGGCATGAAAGAAAGAAAGACGTTGTAAATAATGAGAGAAAACAATTTCGGAGAAAGATTAAAGTTTAAAGATCGAGATAACAAAACAAAAAGCATTTCTACCAAAACCTCCATCATATTAATTTGATTCTGGATGGAAGAGCAGATAAAAGGAAACATGAGAATATATATATATATATATATATATATATATATATATATATATATATATATATATATCTACAGAGAGAGAAAGACAGAAACAGAAAGATAAACAGAAAAGGAAAGACACTGACAGAAAAAGAGATAGCCATTGAAACAGACAGACAAAGACGGAGTGGCGGTACTGGAGGTCAGAACGTCTCAAGAATGTTCCTTCTTTAGTTAAGAACAAAATAAAACTGTACAGGTGGGAAACAAAGGGCGACAGAGAATGAGAGGAGAGCAGCCATCAACGTGAAGAGGCTGAGCAATGTTTTCTGTGCCTGCGTCTGCCTGCTGGCCCATAGGCCTACCGGCGACACCTGACATTCCAGGCTCACCACCACGGCTATTGCGGCGGTGCCACAAGTAATCCATTTTACTCCAAGTTATCAAAATCACTCATATTTTTCCTAGAATCCATTGGTATCACTTACAGATCACTCTTGTATCTAATATTCTTTTCAAGGGCTAATACGGAGGAGACAGTAAATGCTAAAAGGACCCACATCCAAGCGTGCGTTATCTGTGTGGTTCAGCTTTTGATATGCAGCGGTCAGTTCTGCTCCTACCGAAACTCGAGAATCCACAGGGGGCGGGCAAGGGCAGCCAATGGTAGGTCCCGACGCCCCCATTGTGTATCACTACTACAGTAGGTGGCGGCAGGCTAGGTTAGAAAATGGGACGCGTTAGGACCATCTTGGTTGTGGTCGTCCTAATGTACGGTGACAGGAGGCTCAGTTCCGACGCCAGTGATGGATCTGTGTTAAGGATGCTGTTGGACTATGTTACTGTCATGTTAATACTATGCTAAAGCTACGTTTCGAGTGTGGTTGTAAGACCCTGACAGAACTATGAGATAAGCCGCCTTCTTAGATGTTTCGAGGCTGTATAAGAAGACGAGAAGAGTGAAATGAGGTAAGTGCATCTAGATCAGGTTTCCTTCCTTTGGTCAAACAGACAGAATAACGCATCTGCAAAACATCTCGAGTGAGCGTTTCGTGAGAGAGAAAACACTCACATACCACAGGAAGCTGATCACATACGATCAGAGAGACTAACCAGTTCTCCGTCTCATCTTCATTCGTTCGTTGCCCTCTGTCCCATATTCTCTTTTTCGTTCACATACTCTAATCAACACTACCTCCTCTCTCTGTTTCATGCTGCTTAACTCCTATTCCAACAACAGATTTTTTTTAACTAAATTCCCATCTACAGTCTATATAGATATATCGAGTTTCACAGTTCTCGTTTCCAGGCTCTGAAGATATCTGGAGTTTTGGAGGGAGCTAAGTAAAGTGAGATAAACAAGAGAACAAATGGGAACATCGATGAAGGGGGTACGTGGGAAAGTGGTAACGGGTAGTGATGAGGTGAAGAGGAAATGTATTGAGTATTTTGAAGGATCGTTGAATATCTTCGGTGATCGGGTGGGAGATGTGGGATATCCTGGACGTGGGGATAGGTGAAGTAGAGACGCGTGGTGGTCTAGTGAAGTGAGGAAAGGTGGTGAGAGCTTTGTGTAAGGTGAAGTGCGGCAAAGCGACTAGAGTGAATTTAACTGCAGTCGAATATCTTGAGAAAGGCGGTGATTGTGTTGCCGATCGGTTAGTTAAGATTTTCAGTGTATGTATAGCTTAGGGTGAGGCCCAGGAATGACTGCATAATGTCACTGTATAACGGCAAAGGGGAAAAAATCAATAATCAAATTAAAGAAGTAAATCAAAGAAGTGACAGGGTAAGAGAGAAGTGTGGTATTAAGAAGAGTTTGGTTGAGAGAGCTGAAGACATTGTGCTGAAATAGTTTGAATATATGGAGACAATGTGCGAGCAAAGGAAGAGGAAGAAGGTTTATATGTCAGAAGTGTTTGTGTGTGTGTGTGTGTGTGTGTGTGTGTGTGTGTGTGTGTGTGTGGGTGTGTGTATGTGTGGGTGGGTGGGTGGATGGGTGTGTGATTGATTTTGTGTTTTAATTTCGAGAAGAGAATTTTGCGCTCGTGTTGCCAACCTTGTATATGTGTACCGTGTGTATTCACAAGCCACATGCAGGTTCCTTAGACCCAAATTAGAGTATGCATTACCAGTCTGGCCTCTCCATTTGAAAAGATTTATAGATATTCCAGAACACGTTCAACAGCAGGTTAGTAATATGCTAAAGGGAGAGGCTGGCGGACATTGATTTGCCCTCGCTAAAAGGGAGAAGGAAAAATACTTTACATCATGCCTCTGTATTGGCTGCAGTCATCACAGGCAACACAATCGCAACAGAAAAAAGAAAATATAGGAAGGTGATATACGAAGAAGTTCTGAATTGGTAAAACCTGTATATAAAGGAATACCGCATCTACTATGAAGGCAATACAATATGAATACATGTTAGTTAGGATAGAATGTTAAACACTGTTTCCGGGGATTCTATATCGACTTTGTTAAACGTATCAGAGCCATACAAAATACAAACTTGCCTAAACTTACAGTGTGGTATACCAGCTGGATGCTTCTCGCTGTATGTCATTCACGGGGGACACGGCGACTTAATGATATCGAAAGAAGGTGAGTTGAATCAAGACGTATGAACGGAATGGATTTTATGATGCAGGTGTGTGGGGGTGCGACAGTGAGCGATCACAGGAGATTCAGGTGTTGGATAACAAGTCAAGAATGGCGCGTAGAAACATAAGACGAATGAAAACAATGAGATAGTCTCTGTCTTGTATGAAGAAGCTCCATGTCAGTTAGACACGGTTGGCTGTGGGCTAGGCTATTAATGAGGCTGAGATGATATTTGATATCTGTAACGGGGTTATGTATTCAACAAATTTGGAGGATTGCGAGTGACAGTAACGACAATGTAGGATATCACGAGAGCACTTTAAAGCCGTTGAAAAATAAGTAAACAACACATGTGAGATGAACTATAGAATGCGTGGTGAAATTCACACATACAAAAAAAGTGACAAACGAGGGTTAACATTAGGCTGTCAAGTGTGATTCAAATCAACCTTTTCCGTGAGGCTTCATGTAACTACTAGTACTCTGTATTGGGTACAAAGTATGAAATACCAAGGATCCTCTTCACTATTATAGTTCACTCATTTCGAGGAACGTTTTGGTGAAAAAGCCATCTGTTGATATTTAAGAAAGAAGGTTTAAAAGTTTGGTCTAGCAGGGTGATGGACTACAGCCGACCACACAACTGCCGGAGGAAATGTTATTACATAGTCGGCTGCTGAGCAGCCACCTGCGGCCTCATCAGAGTTCAAGGACCATAGACGACTAAACAACTGCCGGAACAACTATTATCACATGGTCGGCTGCTGACCAGACACCTGCAGGGAAACTGGCCAAATCAGACCGTCGTCAGCTGGCCCGTTGTTCAGGAAACAAAGTGCCCAAAATGGCTGTAGTCCAAAGCATATCGATGAACTTTATTTTTCTTTTATTACATTTTACTTTTTTTGTTTAGGTAGTTCATTGTCAGCAGATCCTTAGGTAAAGATCATGTGCCATTTTTCCGTAAAGTAAGTAGCTTGGTGAAGTACTTATGAGAGTATGATTTAAGCATATAGATGTCAGATGAAAAAACGGAATAAAAAAAAACGAAGCTTTTCTTTGGAGAGACATACAGGCCAAGATGAACCTCCTGCTAGTGAAAGATTCTGAAAGTAAAAAGGTTTTGAGTGAAAGGAATAGGGAATGTGATTGATTCATCTCAGTACCTGGTGCTGTGGGCTGCTAATGACCTTTAGGCCTTCCACTGATTCTTAACGAGGAAATGAACTCACACAGCAACAGTATCAACTACACCTTTTGTCTGACTCCCACAAAACCCTTCCTCTTTCTTTATTCATCAACATCTGCAGTACTGAAAACAATCTCGGAACATCATTCAGTTACTACTACTCCTTTTCTCTCAACACGGACTTAACTATCTGTCCGACGACGTTGCCACAGAATATTTTCTTATCTCTGACTCCAGTCTTTATCACAGTTTGCGCCTCAGTTGTGGAGGGTGAGCCACTTGTAAACATAAAACGCCTACTGCATGCTTAGTAGCCTTCGAACCACCTAACTCCATGTCATCTGACTCAAAATTCATCGAACTTCAATATTTCTTTCTTTTCATTCAATTGCTGTGAAGATGTCATCTGAAATCTGGTCTTAAATTTACATTGATGTAAGGTATAGTTTTATACCTCAAGTATACTGGAATAACGCAATATAATCATCTTGGATTCCAGCTACTTGAATAATATAATGATACAGTTTAACAGTAGATATCATTCACGGTTAGCCATATCCAGCAGCTGTATATGACAGTGATCTAAGAAGCTGTCATGGCAGGAAGATCATCTTGCAATAACCTACCTGAAATGTACGAGAAGCGATCTGTACCATTCACCGCCTCTCGCGCTGTGTTGCGGGGGTTTCAAAAACAAGCTTCATCACCAGCCGTGGCCATCAGGCATAGTTTAAACCCGCCACCTCCCACCGCCAACACCAAGGCTCGCATAACATGGGGTCGGGCACATCCCTACGTCCACCATCACCTCCGCCACACTTCACACCACATGCGTAATGATCCCCTACCCTGACGGCCCACACGGTATATGGGACGCTCACTACCACCTCCATAATAACAGTCTGTAAAACAAGGGATAAGATCACGGGGAACACGGTTCTCAGGTATTGATTCCATTCCTCCAGCACAACTCTATTCGAGCCAGTACGAAGCGGTTAAATAAACCGAAGGTAAAGGTCAGGTGATCAGCGACGGTAACCAAACACTGGCCACTCACACGACGCCCTCAGATCCCAGCTGTCTAACCTCCCGGTATTGAGGAGTTGTAAATTGCAAACATAACTGCTTGAGAGTATCTGCTAACTGATGCATAATGGATCCCATCCATGGCCTTTGTTTGTAAATTGGTTTGAGGTAGTAATTTAGAAATCGTATATCTTAAAGACCTATCTATGTAAAGTATGCAGACTGTGGATGGGGAGTACTCCACCGTTAATTCTCTCCAGGGCTCTAGGCACGCTAGCTCGTCTGTACGCCTTGCAGGGACAAACGACCACCCTAACACATTCTAACAAGAAGGCTTAAGTCTTGACTGTATAGTTCCCTTGTGGGTGTTCCCATTCGACCATCAGTATCTTCCCTTAGTTTGTAGTTGGACGCCACCCTCTGCCCAAGTTATTGCCAGTGTCGCCAGTGCCTCCCTCTGGAATTTCTTACTGATCCCATGCACCATCTTGCCCACTAATCTCTCTCTAATTCTCTAATTAAGTTCCCCTTAAACCTCGATGTTCTTAGCTTCAGTTTGCCTGCCTTGATACGAAGGGGACCGTGAGTTTTTGATGAACAGAGATTCCTTAGAGTTCCCCAGAGCCCTTTTCCATCCGTGCGAGGCGCCCCCTCACCATCACGACCGCCTTCCCCAGAACCCGGAACCAACGCACCTGCGAGTCCTCATCAAAGCCTGCTAAAGGTCTCCCATCTCCGCCCCACTCACACCTCCTGATCCAGCCTTGGCGTAAAAGGCTTTGTTCGCCCATTAGGGGGAAAAAAGGTGGGGGTATGTATGGACATTAGGACACGGTAAGGGCACGTCGTGCCGCGTGTACGACATGGCCCCTCAGGTACCTGACGGAGGGTGACCAGGTGAGGCCAGCTGTCGAGTCACAGCGAAATGTTGCCATTCATTTACTTTTTTCATGTGCGTGTGTGTGTGTGTGTGTGTGTATGTGTGTGCAAGTGTTTGCTTGAGTGATATTCTCTGGTAAAGTAGGAGTTACCAAAATATTTGCAGAAGATGTGTCTGTAATCACATATTTGCAGTTCCCTGTTTGTATTGTACAGGAAGGGAGCTCAACACTCATCTGCCTGTTTGTGATTACTATTTGTGTTACGAGGAGAGTTTCACACTCGTACTTCCCCATCTCTTAACCTTGTGTGTAAGTACCATGTCTTTACTCATATGTGCGTAAACACACACACACACACACACACACACACACACACACACAAACAGAAATAGTGGACTCCTTTCGACAGAGATGTTCCTCGATGAGACTGTACTGCCTTTCGCAAAGATACGATGGGACAGCTTAGGCCAAGTGACTTTTCATTTTGTGTCGTAATCATATCCTGATGGAGTCCGGTAACGCCTCTGCCAAACCCTCCTTAATCACTTTCCTCTCTCCGATCATCGGTTGTGGTGGGTCAAGCCAGTGTAGTGTCTATGAAGGTAGAGGGTGGACGTTACCTCTGGTGTGATGTGAGATTTAAATAACTTTAAGATTTGGCACCTGATGAGGTGGATCAACTACAAGTTAAATACTACTCTAAAAACTCCTACTGAAGTGCGATTTCAACTTCATAACTACCATCACGGACTAGTGTGATAATCATATCGTATCATAAATATATATATATATATATATATATATA
>JAYMFT010392109.1:0-19600 GCA_038088735.1 Panulirus argus
AGTTTTCTATATATATATATATATATATATATATATATATATATATATATATATATATATATATACGTTAATGGACTCTGCTTGCTAGTGGCTACTTTGCGCGCGAGAGGGAACCTCCGACTGGGCTGCATCTCCGTCAAACGGACGGAAAGGATTATGTCGAGTCTCGTCGAGGAACTTTTCCTTCCAAAATGAGTACATTACAACCCTGCTCCTTCCTGGATCCCGGGGGTTATATAATGATAATAATAATAATGATAACAATAATAATAATAATGATAATGATAATAATAATAATAATAATAATAATAATAATAAAAACAATAACATTACACACACACACACCAATGAGGATAGCCTGGCCATCCCTGCTGCTGCTGCTGGCGCCTCTGGCCTGCCTGTTACACCAAGCCGATAATACGGGTTAGTCGCGCCTTTTATACGCCGTACGGACCATTTGTGCCTATGAAAAGGGAGGCTTAAAGGATAACACGCAATAAAAGATGGGGCTGGCGGGGGACAGCGATAACGAGGGAGCTGGGGTGGAAAAAAAAAAAAGAAAACGAGAAGGGGAGGGAAAAAAGGTAGAGTGGTTGGTGACAGTCATGGAGCCCCCCCCCCCCTCTACGCCCAACACCTTATATATTTTTTCCTCTCTACATCATCCAGAGAATCCTTCCCCCTTCCCCCCTCCACCTCCTGACGGCCGGTGTTTAAAGATGGCTGCTGACGGTGGTGGTTACACGAGTGAGTCTTGTCGCCCTTTAGTCTATTGTGGCCGCTGCTGGTGACGACGACGCCACTTGTGTCCTGCCGCCGCGGGGTTCCTCTTTGTGTGTGTGTGTGTGTGTGTGTGTGTTTGTGAGTGTGTGTTTAATTTTACACACACACACACACACTCTTCAGACCCCACGTATATCAATGATGGCGGTACGTGTCACCTAATTCAAGTCAATCGCAACTGTTTTCATTAGTTCCGTTTTCGCTTCATTTACGATTTCTCTTTTATTCTGTCTTTCACCTTGTGTTTATCCTTCACGCTTCCATTTCTTCCCGTGAATCCTCTTTTGTTAACTACGGTAGACGGTTTCTTTTCCCTTGTGCAACAAACATTATCTTCTCTAAAGATAAACTTAAACACTCTGACTTGGAGGATACCGTGTCAAGAGTATCAGACTCTGACATAAGATTGTTTGTGAACTCTTGAGCTGAAGCCTTGGTGTCGTGCTTGTGTTGCTTGTGGTACTGGTGTTGGTATTCTCGAAGGTGGTAAGGGATTTGGTATTGGCGCTGGTGCTGGCATTAGCGCTTGTGCTTGTGGCGGTTTTTGGTGTCGGCATTTCGGATGGTGGCACTGGTGGTGTTGTTGCTTCCTGTGATGATGGTGTTGATGTAAGTTTTTGCACCGTAGATGTTGGAAGCATTATTTCCACTGATGAAGGTGACGGCGGAGTTCACAGTGGCGGCGATGGATGGTGGTATACCAGCGTTTACCACGGCGGTACTGGTAATTGTATGGGTGGTGTTGGCTACTGATATCCTTACTGGGGCCGTTGGTAACGGCTCCTGTGCTAAGTAAAATGGTTTTACTGGGGTTGTTTGGTGAAGCTTCTACACTTGTTAAAATGGTTTCACGATGGTTGGCTGGTATACCCACTGAAACGTCAAGAGACCTGACGAAGGGTAGTCTCCAGCGACAGGTTCCTTTTTTCTACTTCTACATACTTATGCATAAAAGCAGTTTCTTCCTCCCTCTCTATATCTCTGTAAGTGGTGAGCGCTATGCAGTATTCCTCTCCCCAGCCCTGATCTCATAGCAAAAGTTCTTCGTAGTTACTCAGGGGCAGGTAGGTACTCTCTGCGTCTCTGTCTCAACTACTGAACAGGGAGGTTCTTCCGCTTAAGTTATCGCGAGCAGGTACAACTGTGGCTGTCAGATTCCCCTTCCTGACCCCCTTTAAGTTGCTGTCCTTCTTCTCTCTGCCTCACATGCACGTGGGTAACTGGAGAAATTCACTCCATGAACACACGCACACACACACACACACTCTCTCTCTCTACACCTCACACATACGACACAGCAACACGTAACCCACACAACTGTTGTATTGAATTCAAATTTTCTGTGGTGTGCGCCATGTGTTAGCCCCCCTTCCCTCCCTCCTCCCTTCATGATGGCAAACTTTCGCCGTAGGAAGCAGAACCCAAGCACATATATTCAAAAGAGGCAAATGAACACAGTTGCGCAAACTTGCTCTCCCTCACCCGATTCACTGCTAAAAAAACAGGCACTCTTATAAGGCGTCATAAAGGCCTTAAGCTCATCAGAATTCAAACAACAAGACTACTCGCATAATGGATAATTCTTTTTTTCTTTTTTATGGCTGCAGGAGAGCACAACCGCGCCCCAGTGATTTAGAATCTGAATTTCAAACTAACATGTACCAAGAATAGTCCGCTGTTTTGTAGAGGAGTTGCTTTATTCGTTACCACTGCAGGAGCCTCATAAAGATAAAATGAACTCCTGAATACGGAAGTAAGGATATATATATATATATATATCTGGGGATAAGGAAGAAAGAATACTTCCCACGTATTCTCTGCGTATCGTTGAAGGCAACTGGAAGGGATGGGAGCGGGGGGCTGGAAATCCTCCCCTCCAGTTTTTACTTTTCCAAAAGAAGGAACAGCGATGGGTGCCAAGTGAGGATTTTTCCTCTAAGGCTCAGTTCTCTTTTCTTAACGTTACCTCGCTAATGCGGAAAATGGTGAATATGTATGAAAGAAAATATATATCTATACTCATTTACCCATACGTACCATACTGATGACTAAAACTAACCACACATCCCATGATAAGGTTGCTGGAACCCTAAGCCGTAACGTTTCACTCATAGTTGGGGTTGCAAGAGACGGTCCAGACACTTCTGCTGCTTATTCCTTCAGCTGACCTGAGGAGCGTCCGGTCATTAGGCAGAAACCTGAAGTAAAGCAGTGCTGTGTGAGGCCTCGGGCCCTCGAGCCGACGCCCTCACCGGCCACCACCTCCCAGGCCGTCCGTGTCAGTGCGGCGGGAGAGGTGTTGCTCGAGTAATTTCCTTGCGCATAGTTGGAGCGATTAACACCCAGCACTCGTGAGAGACGAAGATCTGCACAATCATGAAGGGAACATTATAATCAACTCCTGATCCCCAAGTGAAAGGCGTCCGATTCGTCTTTCGGGTGAGTCGAGACGAAAAGACGAACATTGTTCTTTTGTTTCAGGTGATGTATATGTTCCATGGTAATTTCAATTGTCGTACATATCCCTATGAAATATATATATGTCTGTAAATGTGGGAAAGGAAGACGAACACTTGGAACACCCCCTCAACCTGTGGGGAGTGATGGTGGCGCTGAGAGTTCCAGCCTGGAAATCGGATGCGAGGATCTTGCTAAGCCCTTTATAGGAACCCGATGAAAAATTAGAGTAAGGGGGATGTTGTCGGCTTAGGGGGCCGCCCCACGAGATGCTGGAGACAAGGGAGGCTGGGACGCTGGGTAGAGGGGGGCGTGTTCTCCTCTGGCCCAAGTGGTAAAGGGGCAAGGAAAAGGAGGCGGAGAAATAGGAGGAGCGAGAGGGAATGAGACAGAGAAAGAGAGGTGAGAGAGAGAGAGAGAGAGAGAGAGAGAGAGAGAGAGAGAGAGAGAGAGAGAGAGAGATCTAATGCTCTTACTACAGTATCATTGTAGATTTAAGAAAACTGTTAAATTTACAAGCATACACCGCCGTGAATGAGACACAAGACGGCTACAAGTCGCCTAAGCACTATCAACAAACAGCAACCAGAAATCGGGCTAAGACCGGATACTACAACTACATGCTCCAGCGCCACGTTACTGCCAATGAGCATGCAGCGCAACGTGCACGTCCACCCACAGCCTCACCAGGCTACCCGCTATCATTTCCATCTGCTTCACCGACCTCTCTCCACGCTCCTGAAGATGATTTGAAGGATCAAATCGAAACTTAGAGACAACCACCCCAGCCACGTAAAAACAGATATTATAGAAAAAAAAAAAATATATAAAATAAGAGTTAGTTGGTCATTTCAGCAGAATGAATTATACATATATATATATATATATATATATATATATATATATATATATATATATATATATATATATATATATATTCCAGCGCTATTTCACATGTACATGATGTCCATTTTCGCCTTCTTCATCTCCGGCGTGTGGATCACTTTTTTCTTATTGTTGAAGTCACCAACCTTTCCTCATAACCGTGTAAGATAGGTCAACTAACGCATCCTTACTATGGCATAAGACAACTCATCTTCACTACAACCTAAGCCAACCAACATATCCTCATTAAATAGTAGGGAAACCAAAGAATCCTTTCTACATCCTAAACTCAAAAGATTTTAAACCTGTCAACTTACGCTTTCTTTAACGTTGTCAAAAACAGCGAATTTTTAAGCGCCATCAAAGGAACTTCATCAAATTCACAAACTCTTAAAGTTTTAAAGTAAATCCTTCAAAAGTCAACCTTTAAATACTGTCCCTGAAAACTTACAATGACCTTTCAGTTCCATCATTCAAACCCAAAGCAAAAGCATTTCCACTTTACCCTCACCGTACTCTGGGCCAACCAGCGCATCCTCACTATACTCTAGGCCAACCAACGCATTCATATATATCCTACGCCAACCGCAGCATCCTTATCATAACCTAAGCAAACCAAAGCATCCTTGATATACCCTAAGCAAACAACGCATCCACACTATATCCCCCTGGCTCCAAATCTTTACATTCGCCATTATTCCCATCCTCTACCTCCATCCACACTTCCCCCTTTCTCCATTCATTCTACTGCAACTATTACCATCATCATCATCATCATTTCAATGCCAGTTCAACAAAAGGCAGCTGATGGGCCGATAAAAAGTTGTCTTTTGATACCAGAAGACCACACGTAACTGACCCGGGGGTCACTTCTTATCATCAGACCTCCTGCACTCTCCTTCCTCTGCAAAGGTCATACGTAACCAAGCCATCACTTCATTCAGTAAAGCCACAGACAAGTCTGATGTAATACAAAGGAATACAAAGGAATTCAAACAGCCAGTGACCAGTGGGGTCCCTTTCGAGGCTGTTTGTAATAGTGGAGGACATTAGAAATTCACAGATTAAATTCTACATGAGCTCTCAGAGTGTGGGAAGGAAAGCTCATCCTCTGATTCAAATACTACAATACTGAAAAAAACTTGCGCATTCTTACCAAATTTTGCAAACACAGCTCGATCTTACAAATATCAAAAGACATGAATCATCGTCATTTTCTTCACTATTCTCTTAGGAATTTTGTCTTGCCTTAATAAGATTTTCTAAATACGTAAGATATCTCACTGACGTATTGATGTACCAGGTATCAAGTACAAAGTCAATTTGGCCTACTTCCTTGTACTTGTTGATGCGCTACGAATTACTGATCGTTTTCAGATAAACGGATTCAATACCAAATATATCTGTTATCTTCAGCTACTTAAGTTATGATAATGTAATAAAGTATCTTATCCAAGCGGTTCACACAGCAGCTCTTAGGCACAGTAAGCCTGGCAGTCTAATCATTCGTTCCATAAAAACGAGGCGTGACGATGAGGCGCTTCGAGCCACGACAAACACTTTACAGCGAACTGCAATTTTACGGTTTCTTTCATTACCTTTACTAACGTCATGGCTATGTGTTCATCATACCCAAGACACAGGACGCTCTGACATGGATAGACGCCCAGTAGCTCTGCCGTGTACAGGCGCCAAGCAGCTCTGCTATGAGCAGGAGACCAGTAGTAAGCGACGCCCTGTGGCCAGCCAACCCAGGCCGGAGAGTACTGGAACATCGGGCTGACCCACCGCGCCACCCCGCTGTGAGTTACGGGACGATCCGCACCACCGCCATCAGCGGTACTCCCGTAGCAAGCGGAGGGCAACCACATAACTTTCCAGATGGTATCAACTTCCCTCTGGATTAATCGGAGTCAAACGAAAGACCTTGAGAGTAAAATCTATGGGATGGAAAAGCAGAAGATTCAGGTGAATGTGACATTTCGAAGGCTAATCTGGGAAGGCTCCCAGTTCTTTTTTAAAGGCATCGTCGCCAAAGCTCGCTGTGTACGGGTGCAGCTGGAGCGAAGACGATCAGTTTTCTCTATCAAAAAAGGTGACAAAAAAGCATCGTGTGATGTTGCTGAGGTGCGGGAGAGAGAGAGCGAGTCAAAACACATACAGCGGTCATCTATGAGATACCATTGCTTTTCGTCATGATGAGGCTCCGACATCGTCGCCAATTCTTCTCATGAAAATAGTGTCACTTTATGATGTTTTGGGGTTCGTGTTAATAAATCGCTTCGAACTCCTCTAAGGAGTAAATCCTCTACCTTCCGAGTGCTGTATACTAAAGCCTTTCGTCTTATCTGTAAAATCTACATCCAAATCTATTCACCGTCTCCTATCTCTCTAGAGAGATTAGAATATGACTGTCCTCTACCAGATAACCTCGTCATAAACCAACAGGTCTTCTGTTATCTGTCCTTCCTATGTAGTCCCGTGACTGACCGTTCTCTCACCATCGCTGAATCTATGGACAGACGATTTAAAAAAGAATCCGAGT
This sequence comes from Panulirus argus, assembly GCA_038088735.1. Taxonomy (NCBI): domain Eukaryota; kingdom Metazoa; phylum Arthropoda; class Malacostraca; order Decapoda; family Palinuridae; genus Panulirus; species Panulirus argus. The sequence goes on from JAYMFT010392109.1 coordinate 6,671, forward strand.
CACTTACACCTGCAGTCTCGGGCAGCTATGACAGTTCGGCGTGTTAACGTAAAAAAAAGGAGATGGCTGGCTCAGCTAGCAAGGGAGATGGGGCTGAGGTGACGGCATGGCCCACCACAAGCTTGTGACGCTGGCTTAGGTTCCTGCACCCCCTTCCCCCCCCTAGTCACCACACACACACACACACACACACCAGGCCCAGCCAGACAAACAAACACTAAAGACATAAAAGTCAGACATCGTGGTTTTTATGAAGGCCGTCCGTCCGTCCGTGTGCCGCTGGTCTTGCGCCGCCGCCTTGGCCACCGCGAGAGGGAAAGGGGGGGGGGACGGTATGGGCCACGGACGGGGCCAGGGCTGGACGGACACAGGTCCTGGGCGGGTTAACAGGATCAGATAGGTCGGGCGAAGGGGGGTCCTCCGGGAGGCGGCCATGGGCTGCTGACGCCACGAATGGGCAGACGAGACCCCGGCCCGAGGTCAGCCAGTGTTGCCAGGGGTTCAAGGCTGGCTTTGCCTTACGACACAAACCGTGTAGCAGGAGAACTACGTCGACTTTAGGTGCAAGACTCGGATCTAATGCGACGGTAGATCGCGTATAACGAAACTACCCAACGGGACGGTGTAAGTTGTAAGAGAGCGTAGCTGAATGAAAAAAAAAAAAAAAATAGAAACAAAAATAAAAAAAAAGGAAAGCTTTTAATGTGCGAGTGCCGAAGAGGAGCCGCTGGTAGTACATGTGCAAGGTTATCGCGTGGGAACCAGGCTTTCTCCCTCGCCCGTCCACCAGCCCAGGGAGGGAGGGGAGGGGAGCCCAGAAAAGGGAGAACAAACAGGAATGGATTCGCCCAGACAAGGGAAAGTAAACAGGAAGTGAACTACGATAATAAGGGGAGAAGCCGCTCGACGAAAAAGGAGTAGGAATTATGGTCAAACATTTGTGCACGAAAGAAATGGAGAGATACTTGTTACTACTCATCTGTATTCATATCTACACACGTAATTAATAAGCACAAACATATTCATACCAATACCAAGAGTATTAAGTACGTCGAACCTTTATCCCTAAAAGAACTTCATTAGAGTAAACCACAGGCAGGGATACAACAGAGAAGAACGCTTACCCCTTAAAAAAAAATGGGTGTTTTAATGAGACACCTGTGGGGGATTCAGTGTAAGAGAGAATAAACACAATGTCTCCTTCAATGCGGTCTCAACTGTGTTAAAAATTGAGAGAAAAATAAATATATATATATACAGTGAGAAGGGGAGCCTTATGAAGACTGATCCTGTTCTCCATTCCATAGAAGCGAATCACTGAAAAAGAAGAGGTTTCTCCAGCTTCCCCAACGCAACGGTTTCGTACAGCACGAGCGTACGTCCGTCTGTGTCTCCAAAGCGCCAGAGGGATGAAGAGAAATAAGTATATATTTTCCGGACGGCAGTAATCTGGGGATAAGGATGGTATCTCTGATCATAAAATCTATATCATTATAGACTGGACAGAGCATGCGGACCAGACCCGGATGAGACCATTCTCGAGGTCTTCTTTATCCCGTGATAGCGATCTGAAGAAGGCCAGATCATGGCCAGGGTTGAGCCCTGGTCACCTTGTGATCTCTCTCGACATCGCGAAGGCTACATTCATACAGTAAAGGACAACTTAAAGATTGAGAGAGGGAGAGGAAAAAAAAAAAAGATAAAAGGATGAGCGTATCAAAGGTATCTGGTGAGGTTTGTATCTCTAAGAAACATGGGCTTAACTCATCTGGAGAGACCTGTGAAAGGGGCTTATGGCTCAGGCATTATCTGATATTGCACCGTGTTATTAAGAATCGGAGAGGAAGAGGATCAATGGGTTTATCAACGACTGGATGTAGATATTGAGGCAGCTCATCGCCCGACAAGCAAACCGGAGTGGTAAAGACGAAATGATAAAAACCGCAGGATTAACCACTCAATAGTAGTGGAAGTAACCCCTCCACCAGCACCTGACGAGACACATCCCCATCAGGAGCTGAGGACGTAAGTCTTCAAGAGAACTTGACAACGTAATATATATATATATATATATATATATATATATATATATATATATATATATATATATATATATAATAAGGTTGAAGAGAAAAAAAAAGTTTCATTAGCTCCTCTTGGAGCAATTCTTCATCATTTGCCAAGTAATCAAACGTCAACGAACACCAGAAGGACGCGGTTCTCCAGCACTGGTTAAGTAAGCATCTTTTCATCAGGCAAATGCATGAGATATTCTGCAACAAAAGCCATGGAAGCAACCACTGACCAGCATCAAAAGAGACAATCTTCTCTCCGGCGCCTGCGAAAGTAGCCAAACACCACACCTGAGGAACCAGGAGGCTAGGCTCCATCATCTCCTGTGGAGGTAACTCATTACTAAGAATGCGACTGAGGAGAACATCTGAGGACAAAAAGCATTGCCAAAGCATTGCAAGTGTCTGAAGAAGCGACCCTCCGACAGCAAGTACCTAATGAGGCTACTCTCTGCCTGTAACTGAAGTAGCATCTGTGCCTAACAAAGCAACGCTCCTATTTCCTGAAAAAATTAGACCTTCAGTATCGAGAGAAACATTCCTCCACCAGTGGTTAAGGGAGCAACCGTGCAACAGAGACCGAGGAAGCCACTGTCCATCAGCAGGACGGGCCACCTAGTTGTTAAATGCCTGTATAGGGTAAACTACCGACAAATCATTATCAGTACCCAACAACATCTTTCGAAATTTCAGCAGCTAAGAAAGTCACAGTCGACCAGCAGCTGAGAAGGGCTTGGGTTGGGTTGGGGGGGGGGGGGGGGGGCGGCGAAGGGACCTTAGCTTACCAGTCTGGGTGCACGTGAGGCCAGGCAGTTAGGCAACGTTCAAGGCCCTAATTACTCAACAGCCTTTAATTTTCCGATGGTTAATGGTGGGTGAGTGGGTGTTGGAAGTGATGGATTGTAGATGTTGTTTCTGTAATGCTGTTGTTACTCACGATTAGGTGCCGGCACCACCTACACTGAAATTAACAGAATCAATACCAACAACAGGGGTGGCGGCAGCAGATGCCGCTGCCGTACAGAGCAACAAAAAGAAGCACCAGGAGCGAAGTGCGCAGACACGTAACTCCTGGTGAGTTTCAAGACGGATGTGGTAACTGCAGCCGTGGGATAAAAGCTGCTCTTAGCTAAAAAAAAAAAAATATTAAAAGACTTACCGTAAATGGGGTTCTGCCTATGAGTGCTGTATCTCTGTATCACTTCATCCCGCCGACACACTCGCTCTCTCACTCTCACTTTCCTCTGAGCTGGAGAGAAAATCGTAAACAAAGCAGCCTACCAGACGAAATCTCTTCTGTCTTCTTGAAATGTTCCAGAAATTTTCCACGACTCTTGGCTTTCCTCGTCGTTCAGTTTCTCTCACAGGTTTCGTCACTTCATTGACGCTCCTCTGCTTGATCAGCTGGTCTTACACTGGCTCTCTTTGCCTCATTGGTCGCTTTCTCCTTAGTTTCTTACGCTAGAGACTAGTAAAGATCGTCACTGCAGCCGGCAGGCTCAAGCCATCTGCGGTCCTTGCCAGGACTCTCTCTCTCTCCCCCAAATCTCCTCTGTGACACTTCCACCCACTACTGAACCTCCTCAGATCTCATCTTTCAGTGTATCCATCTCCCGGTCACCTCCCTTGGTCTCTCGCCCGTATCTACCCACCTCAGGTCTTCTCCCTGTGTTCTCCGCCTTTACTAATAATCACACCCTCGTCCTCCTGCTACAGTTGCTTTCCAACCGTCTCCTCCCTCAGCTTCTTCCCTCCCATAGCCGCCATCCCTGAACTGTTCCCCTGACCTCCTCCTCCTCCTCCTCTGACCTCATTCCCAGGGTCTTGAGCCATGATCAGGTCGTTTGCTGTGGCTTATTGCTACACAGTTCAGGGGCCAACTGGTGCAATAAACATTATTCCGGCTGGAGGCCCTGCATAGCTCCCTGGTCTGGTCAGGAAGTACCTATAGCCTCATCTGCTGTTGTTCCAATGTCGGTCTCTAGCAAGGAGAGGAAGTCAGTTTAAATGACAGATAAAAAAATCTTACGATTTCTTTTTTCCTTCTACGTAGGTCTCTGGCAATGCTGAACGTTTTCTTTCACGGGTGTGTGTGAGGGTTATCAAACATCTGCGTGTATTTTTAGAAGGCTGTAGGAAAAAAGACAGAGAAAAAAGAGCTATTTCGCGACTCATTTTTGACAGGTGTATCTCCGCAAGAGTCATCCTCTCGGTGCCTCGCGTATATAAAAGTCATCGTAAACATCTGCCCTTGCACACAATCATCCATTTCATATCCACTTTACGCACTCCGTCGTGCACAATGATGACGTTATGAAGTCAACCAAATGAGTGAAGTTTGAATTCCCGCGACTTGTGTGATGAAGCCTTTACCCAACTAGGGGTGCGAGGTCACTGGCGACCTTGGACTGTGCGTGCGTGTGTTCGGGCGTGCTCTCGTGCAACGAGTGATGTTGGTTTCCACGATCATTTGCATAAATGGGAAACCCGGGCATTGAAGTGGATGATGAGAGCCCGTGAGTCGCTTGCGCAACGAGACGCGACGTGGAAAAGGATTAATACACTTAACACGGGTCTCGGAAGGAGAGAGAAAGAAAGAGAGAGATCAAGTTGTTGGAGATTTGACGCCTTTGTATGGCGCCGTGTTTGAGGACGAGGGGCGAGAGTGCTCGGCTGCCGTGTCCACCCGAGCCTGTTACCCAAACAATGATGCTTCCAATAATAATTCGCTTACACCCATGTCATCCACACAGGCAGATACAAGCTCTTGTAAACTACCTCACATTGCCGGTATAGAAACCGCACCTTCTCATGACTGATTCGCTGAAGAAGAGAGGATGGTATGGTTCCCCCGAGCAAATGGATTATACGTATTCATGGCCGGTGGGAGATTATGCCTCCGCTCCTCCACAGGGGGGTTGGCCTACACCACGGCATCCACCTGGAACCCTTATACCCTCGGATTCTTCTTCGTCGGGAGCTCGAGATATCTCATTCCGTTTTATGAGCGACTCGAGAAGAAACTAATCTGGCGTTATGATTGGCTCGATTCTTCTGGCCACAGCAACCAGGAGAACGATCTGGTCCGACGCCTTCTCTCTTCTCTTCCCCCACCTCCCTCTCCAAGTGGTTCGGGCTCCTCACTCCTGGTTCTCGAGCCCACATAAATGTTATCATAAATTCCATGACTTTAGCCGCTCTAGCCACTTTATGGCTTCAGTGTAGGCATACTATACACGCCCAGTCTTGTTCCTCCCTCTGTCCAACTCTTTCTCGCCACTATTTTGCAATCCTCGGCTCTCCACATTCTCTGATTCACGATCTGATGCCATTCAATGTCTTGGAACTATTTGATATTCTTTTTTTTTTTCTTCTTACAAATGCAAATGAAGTGGGAAAGGGAATCTGTAAATAAATAACTTTTAAGGGAAATGAAACTTGGTTGTAAATAAGATGAGGAATTACTCTTTTGGGCCTCAACGGCTCGAGGGAGGATAAAAGATAATCGAAGGAGCAGACAGAAACGGAGAAAGAGATGCCAAGCCAAAAGGTTAGCATTGTTTAAAACAAAAGACACTCCGAACCTTACGTCTGACATGCACGGTGTCCGCCCTTTGTTCAACAATCTTAGTGACTTCATTACGTGGATGCTTACCACTCGGTGGAATTCATACGTATATCTCAACACAGTAAAAAAAGAAAATAATGATTAACAAAAAAAACACTTTAGTGATCTGTTACGCGCGAACACGGGGACACACAGCCGGTGACGGAGAATTTACGGATTTGTTAACGAAGATTGAGAATATGGCTTGGCTTCCACTCATGGATCTTTAACGCACACTGAGCGGATAATCCCGTCTAATGGTCACTGTTAATGGATTTTACGAGGGTGTGTGTGGGGAGGGACGGACGGACACTCTAAGAGTTTACTTGTAGTGCCAGCCATAAGGGTTTTGGCCCCGTGAGGTGGGTGAGGATTTTCTGCTGGGGTAAAGATGGTGAATGTGGGGGAGGGGACTGGTGTTGTGACGGCCTGGTGCTCTTATGGGCGTGTCCCCAACGCCGCTGGACCAGTCTCTCTCTCTCTCTCTCTCTACATAAAGCCAATATCGGCCAAAACACGACCACGGTCGAGTCTACTAAAGCTCGAGAGCGAGATATCCTCGAGGTAGTAGTGCCCGTGCCCAGTCTCCTCTGCTCTCCGCAGCCTAGCCTTAGCTTGACACGACTTTAGTATCAAGTGTACACGCAAATCTACAGCCATCTCCTAGGGGGTTCCGGGCCACGTCATTCCCTAGGAAACCATGTGGAGATTTGCACCAAGTAATTCTTCGGGAAATTTGTAACTTTCAGGAACAGGTGTCGCTAACACTTTTTTTTCTTTCTTTCAATTTCAGTTTCCCTTTTTTCAGATTTCTGCAATGCTATTTCAAAGACCCATTAAAATCTAAGAAGGAAGAATGGATATCATTTGAAACTGAACACCGACATGAGTCCATGGATATGAGACGATCCCTGGAGCGTTATACGTTAGGTAATGATGTGATATTAGTACCACAGGAGAGTGTGATACAAGGGAAGATTCACACAAGAAGAAATGACATTTTGCAACAGATGAAGATGGAACAAAAACGTGGCTCAACGAGACGATGCAGTAAGAAATTGGCTCAACAGATGAAGATCCAACAAGAGCGTGAGTGTGGCTTAACAGGAGATAATGATGCAACGGAAATGTGACCTAATAGGTGAAGACAATGCCCAGTGTGTGTGCGTGTGTGTGTGTGTGTGTGTGTGTGTGTGTGTGTGGCTGGGAAGGGCTGGAATCCAGGTTTAAAGCCTCGGTCATCTTGATAAGGGACTACTCCTCCTGCCAATCGCATTCATACTTATAGATAGATAGAAAGACAGATAGATAAATAGAAGTATAGTGATCTGATTTCGAGGACCACTCTTGTGAAACTGGAAATATCATTTGGTCCAGCGAAACGTCAGCGTCACTTATAACTCTCACGCAACGCAAAACGCACTCCCCAGAGTTCACCTACGTCAACGCTCACAGAGGAGCGAGTACAGCTGATACAAATGCAGTGAGATCGGTGATAGCCGGCACCGCAATACTTCACTGACGTATTACAGCAATCAAGGCTGTGCCGCGGATGACGACCTATGGACACGTTTCGAGTGGACGCTGCAGCAACGCCGCCGAACTCACGAATCAGTGACTTGATTCTTGCGAGGCTCTTCTGTGGGATCGGCTGACACTGGGGACAGGCGATGCCCTACCTGGTGTACGCCGGTGATGACACCTGACCTGGTGTACCCAGCGTGGCGACACGCGATCTGGTGGTGTACCCACGTCCACACCAGATCTCCAACGCGACAGACGCGCCACATGAATAACATACGATCCACTCTTCCACTGTGGGGTGGAAAGACATAAAAGTGTTGCGAATTCAGTGGCAAAGATCGGCGATTAAGCTGCCGGTAGAAGCAAGTTCCCCGGAACTGGCCAAATCCTTGAAGCTGGTGGTGTTATCTCAACTCCAAATGTTAGCTTGCGGGAACTTCTGATCGGTCGCTTGTCAAACTCCCTACAGTCGAACTCTGGCCTCGTCTCCCACCACGTCCCAGAGTCTAGCTATTCTCATCTCGCTATTCTTTTACGATTCTTCTTTTTTTTTTTATCACATCGCGCGTTTTTCCCTCACTTCTTTTCCCCATACTCTTGACTTTCAGAGCGACGTCAACAAAGGCAGACGTCGACCAGCCGACCAACACTGAAAGGGGCGTGTCCCCCCCACTAGGAGGATCTGTTTCCCTTGTTGGGGAAAAAATAAAAGAGTGTTCCTGCTCATGAATGGAGAGAAGTGTTTGCTTAAGCAGAGGGGAGGCAGAGGAGGAGTCCAAGTAAGGTCCGCCGGCACCTCTTTGGGCCTTCGGTTGAACAAGCTCTCCTCTCATCGGTAATCCCATTCATGACGGCTCTGTCGCTGGTGGGATCTGTTTACTGAGCCGGAGCCGGGCGTGAGGCCCGAGGGAGGGGAGGTGCCGGAGAGGAGGGATAGGGAAGGTCGTGAGGAGAGGCGGAGGGGGAGGGAGATGGAGGTAGGAAGGGAAGAAGGGGGGTAGTTGGTGTTGGGAGGAAAGCAGAAAGGGGTGGGAAGTGGATAGGGGAAGGAGACGACTGGAGGTTAAGTGTTAAGCAGCGAAGGGAGGGTAGTACCAGGTACCTACGAGTACTTACGGCGAGATCCTGAGAAAAGGCAGAGCTAGCGCGTGGCGCTCACCACACTTCTTGCTTGATGACTAATGCTATTTCTGTTGCTACGCTCATTCCACCGTTATTTATTCTGAATTCATCTGGGACTGACTTCAGACGTATGTATAAATTTCTCTTAAACATTTCCGCAGGTGTTCCACGCATGTTTCTCATCTCTCTCTTGGTAGCGGTGCACGGAATAGTCTTTCTAACTTTCTCAGCTTTCGTGAATTTTCGTACTGACATCATTTTGGTAAATTCCCTGATCTTCTTCAAGCCTAAATAACTCCGTTTCTTAGATGACGAGAGGCACATAAGTACATAACATATTCCTATATCTTTCAATTCATTGTCACACGTAGATCATCATGTATCTTTCCCTTCTTCCTTCGAGTTAGCTGTCATGGTATTTCATATGTTCCATCCCCTCGATTTGTACTCGTGAAACGCTTCTTAGTTCTTTGAAGTCTGTCATTTCCGATTTGCTTGGCTGGTGACAATAAGATACAACAATATTCTGTTTTGCTTTTTCATGCACTGAACGTTTTCATCGGTACTTTTCCTTCTCTCGTAGTGGGAGTTCTCATTATCATACCGCTCACCACTCCACCACTCGTTTTCCACGCTGGGCCTTTATATAGCATCATCAACGCACTGTTATTGTTAACTGACATACTTGTCTAAACTTCACTTCGTTGAAGTCCGTCGAGTTCGCTTCTACACATCTGTAGATCGTACGTCTTCTTGCATATCTTTTGGATCAGCTACTGAGATTGTGGAAGGAGTGATTGGGTAAGTGGTCTTCCTGCAGCCCTCAACATCATCAGTCCTCCTGCTCCTCCCCATCACCTACACACCGTCATCAAGTCCCCTTCCCAGCACCAACCACCGTCTACAATCCTCGGCAATCCCTCAGGATCTATCTTCCCCGTCCTCTGCCCACCGGCCGGAAATCGACACCCATATCTCCCTATTCCTGCGACGTGCACTATACGCTACCCCCCACCCCCCCACACTCACCTTATCCCACCCCCTCCCTCTGATCTCGTCAGGCCCTGTTTGACCTCTGACCCTGGGGAAAGGGGGGAGAGGGAGGGGGAGGAGGAACCAGCGGCGGTCGCCAGCTTCGTCGCCGAGGTCAGGCGCCCTTGTGACCTCCCCGCTTACGCTTGTCAAAGGAAATAAACCGTGGCCAATTGGCTATTATGTGAAAATACCAACTGGAGAAGGAACACGCCTTGTTTGGTAACCACGGGGTAAAAGTGGGGTCACGAACGGGTGGGAGGGGAAGCGGGAGGCTGAAGCGGCGTTGCGCAAATGGGCAATGAACAGAGCCAAGACAGTGGTCACCAGGGGTGGTAGGGTTAACCAATCGCTGGTAACCACGAGCGCCTGAGACAATGGCGGGGGTGAAATGAATAAATTTTCTCTCCGCGCGATTCACCTGATCTAACACTCCGTCTGTACTTTTCTTTTCTTCTTTTCATGAAAACCAACAGATCGAGATGTCCTCAAGGCACAGAGCGGGAAGGATATACGATTGAGGTATGGAAGATTGTAATTTTGTCTTCCCCCGTCTGCTCTATGACTGGACGATGTCCCAACTACGGGGAGAGGGAGTTCCCAGGTGGAATACGAAAGGTGCGTTTTCAATAACGATCGCCAGGGAAGAGCCATCACGCAATCGTGTGCGGAAGGTCATGCTTCCTCGCCAAACCATTTCGAGTCTGCGAGGATGACATTTCGGGTTTTTGGAAGATTATCTTATATGTGCACGGTGGGGAGGGCGTGGGGCATCTCCCCTGCGACTGGTGAATGTGGCCGGGAAGAAATAAAGCGTGGGGGAAGATGAACACAACTACATTTTCCCGAAGAAATTTGAACGATAACGCTAGAATGACAGAAAAATATGAGAGGAAACAAAGAGACGAAATAGGAGATAAAAAAAGAACAGTTCTAACGCTAAGATATACTAGCAGATGTAATTTGCATTCCTTTGCATTCACGCACTTTCTTGTTCCACTAAACACCTTTAACTTCACTCTCGGCAAACACATCTTCACTAAACTCTCGGCACCACTAACCATACGGGGTTATACCAAACGCATCTTCACTATATTCTCGACGCCACTGGTTTTTGACATATTACGTATCGGTCGACAATGTTTTATGGAATCATATGCCAAAGTATATCATATCTAAAACAACAGGTAGATTTCCCCCCATTTTTCACTCATCAAAAATGTTTTAGGTTACTGTTGCGATTTTCAGCTAATGTTATAATCCTTATGTCGTTATATTTCCATGATATGTTTTCACTAAGTTCTTATAAACTTAATACAATTACTGCAACTCACAGGTAACGGATGAAGTCGAGTCCCAACCGTTTGATTGATGGTACCTTTGAGGATAATATAAAAATGTTTGTGACTGCGTGGATTTTTCTGATACGTCTTCGCTTTCCAGAAAGTTCAACCAACGAGATTTTACACACACACACACACACACACACACACGCACACACACAAAGAAAAAGGGACGCATCCAATAAAGATAATCTCAAGAATCGTAAAAAAAAAAAGACACCTTCATTGAAACCTAGTTAATCTGCTTAAGTTGCTCCTCTATGGGTGAGAAAAGACTAGCGTTTCCTCATGGTATTATAAGGGGACAGGATCAAAGAGGTTTCAGCGCCCAAGAAGTGGATCTAAAGAATCCCTAAAGGGCAGGAATGGAATCAGACTCTCGAGGATGGAAGATGATTAAGGGTTCTCTAAGAGGTAAGCTGTGGATTCAACTACCCTCGAAGACGTTGGTATAGGGTACTGAAATCATCTAAATATTTATAGGTAGTGTACAAGAAAGGTTTCTTGATCCTAGTTACAAGAGAGTCAAGGGGAATACAGGAACCAATTGGAGTTGAAGCGAAAACAGAAGCCTAGTTTCAGAGCTTAGGGGAATCTTTGAGGCTAATTAGGAGTTAATTTAAGCAGAGTTCTCTTCAAAATATACGGGAGCTAAAATGAATATTAGTAGCCTAGTATCAAAAAGCCTTAAGGAATCTTGGAGCCAATTTAAAAGAAGTCAAGTAAAAAAAAAAAAAAAAAAAAAAAAAAAGTTCACTTTTGACTATAAGGCCGTCTTCGAGGGCTTTTGTGGGATCGGGGAGACGCCATGGGCCAAGAGGTGTACCGAGGCAGCCTTAGGGACCCCAAGGCGTGCATGGAAGGCTTCTGTACAGCATGATCACCACGACCTGTGATGAACTTCAAGTACTCACGGGGAAACTAGGGGCTCCCTGTCATGGAGTAGCACCAACCATGAGAGGGAACCCGTGGGCTTCGGGACTGGTTGAAAGTGTCCACTTAGGATGTGGCAGTGTTGACTCAGCGGATGAGTAATTGGCACGTGGAAGGGTGGTTGAATAGATGAGAAGATAAGTAGGTGGGTAAGAGGGAAAACTTATAGGTTACCTGGCAGGCAGACAGACAAGTAGGCAAGTGTGCTGTCAGGAACCCGATAGGTAGATGAAGGGTTTTAAGGATGTGGAAGGAGTGGAGGATATTCTGAAAGATGAAAACAGAATATTTGCAAAGAAAAAAAATTCCGATTCACAGGCATGGAAAAACTAGAGATCATTTTCAACACGAAATGGACAGGAATAATGGCCTTGCGACTGAATAATCAATAAACAAAGCGTAGTAAAAGAAATAAATAGGTGTGTGTGTGTGTGTGTGTGTGTGTGTGTGTGTGTGTGTGTGCGCGTGTGTGTGCGCGAGCGCAAATAAATCTAGGAACGTACAAAGCTTATTGCTGGAATCATCATTTGGTACACCATTTAAAACACTTGAGCTAATCTGATATTCCCAGCTGGAGAATAATGCCGAGTAAATCCTCAGTTTAACTGCATTCTCGAGGATGGCGCTGCTGAGAACTTCGGTCTATTTCACAGTCACTTGTTCGAGACTCAGAGGAACAGTGAAGTGAATCTTGAAATATATCAAGAATATCACAAGGGCGAATAGTCAGTATATTCTACGGCGATGAATATCTCAAAAGTTTTGTAAAGTCATGAAAACAAATATTCTACTCAAATATTCTACTTTTAGAACACAAAAATAAAAAAAACAATACCCAACTCACAGAAATACCTTTCCTCTCGACAGACGAATCACTAAAGCTAGGAGTTCCATGGAGGAGGAAGAAGAAGACGGTATGACTAGCGATTAATTTCTGACCCTAAAAATAAGCATAACTATGTTTGGAACATTCGATTAACTGGACAAAGCGGCGGTGCAGGGAGCGTCCTGACCCGGGCAGACGTGGCCTCCCTGCCTGCCTGCCCCTCCCACGTACAGGGGAATCAATACAAACGAAATTGTATTCGAAACGAAAAGGACTTTTTTTTTTTTTCGATTGAAAAAATTTTGAAAAAAAAGAGGTGTAAAAAGCGTTCCTGTAGCAACAACAAAGAATTATCTTTAATGATATGCGAATGAAAAAAAAAAAAACATAGAGATTTACTCTGATTGATGTATCTATCATTGTGCGATTAGATATTAAATTCTACTGATGATAAATGTATCTAAAAATTCC
>JAYMFT010392120.1:0-19599 GCA_038088735.1 Panulirus argus
AAGAAAAACCCATCCCCCCGCATACGCACATATATACATACATGCACACATATGCACCTCACATATATATATACCTATCAACATATACATATATACATACATACACATACACACATGTACGGGGTGTTTAAGTAATACGGAAGGAGAAAGGTTCCCTTCCGGGCGTGAGCGAGTTCCTTGTGGCTGGATAAGGCAGTATGAGGACTTCACACACACGGGGGCGGGCCGTGTAGGAGGGCCTGTGTTACCCACACGGGCACTGAGCCCAACCTTCACCCACCTGGTGACCTTACTTGACTGTGCTGTACTAGGAGGAACCACTACCCTCGTGGGGTCGCGTCTCTTAAACTCTCCTATTGTACAACATGCCAGACGTATGTATACATATTATCAGCTTCACGTCCTTTGTAACAAGAATCTTGTCTAGTTTCTTGTTATGGCCTCTCGTTGCTCTCTTACTGCAGACATCAAGCTGATTTAGAAAATTAGTTGTGATCAGGTCACCCCTTACTCTTCTCGTTGTTTTATGATGGGCAGATTTAAAGCCTCCTGCCATTCACTGTTGCTGATATCTTCATATTCAGGTACCATATTTGCTGCCCACTTTTGACAACATTAAATCTCTGTGTTTCACTTGGTTAAATTCACAAAGAGCTAGAAAGCCGTTTCTCTCCATATATCTGTCTCAGTCAACACTTGTGCAGTCTAGTAATTTTAATAACACTTCATATCAACCCTGCAACGTGAACATGTTAGCCATATCCGTATCCTCCACTGTCCAGAAAAACCCCATATAGTGAGCATCAAAAAAATCTGCTTTCCAAAAGCTAGGGGTGTTATAAAGGTACAGTTTTTATTTTGATTTTGAATATCTTTTCCATTTCTTCAGGGGTATCGTTTGCCTAGGTATAGAGTACATCTTGCATATCTGGAGTGTTTTTTTTTTTTCCGCCTCTTTCCTGCCCAGGATAGAGTCAAAGGCCCTCCACCTTATTAACTCTCCTGGTGTCATTTCTTTTCCTCCATCCCTCTCCGTATGCTGTGATGTTGCTTTCCACTCTCTCTTTTACAGAAATTATTTTAGCCACTACTATCATGGGGTGTCTGTGTGTGTTTGTCCCAATTCCTATGACATGGATTCGGGGCACATGTCTGACAGCTTCCTAAGTTACTGTGTGGGAACTAGCCACACGAGGATTGACTTTTATGATTCTTCCTCATTTCCTCGCATGGCGAAGCTCTGGAATTTACCTCCGTCTTCTATCTTTTACCCTTCCAGTCACTTCTCCACCTTAAAGGGTCGAGCCTTTCATGGAAGAGTCCAGTCCGTCAAGCAAGTCATTTGCACGGATCAAGAAGAGCAGTGGTTCAAAGACAGAGAACCTTTGGACCGGCCACTGGCGACCGCAACCCATCTCGAGGATGTTCCTCTAACCAGTGTTCTTGGTTCCCTTCCACTGAGGTACCTATTCAGCGAAGGATCCTCACGCACATTCTTGCATGAAGATCCAATATCTTCACCATCCTCGAATGTAGAATGATATTAGATGCTTTCTGGCAGTCCAGGAACACACAGTCTACCCATCCATAGTTTGTGTAAAACGGATGACACTCAGTTATCAAAATGCGAGAGATGTTACACTTGGCTTCATTTCCCATAATCCATATTGCCTCTTCTTACCCGTGTAGTTTACCGTTCGTAAACAGTTATCTGTTTACATTCGGGTTATCTTTTCCACCGTATTTCGGACTACCCGTATTAGGAAGATTAATCTGTAGTTCAGCGCAATTTCCAGTCTCCTCTCCTACTGACAGTCATAACATTTGTTCTCCTCCACTCCTGTGGCTCTGTATCCCTCCCCGCAACGACATGTCGAACATTAATTTAAGCACTTTTCCACGTGAATCTGTACGCTGCCCCAGCACACACAAAGTGACTTCATGAGGACCATAGGCCTTTCGTGAGTCAGTGCTTCAGTAGCCTAGGAATGTCATTTCTAGCAATTTCATCGCCTTCCAAGGCCTCTTTGCCATCCCATCTCGCTGATGCTGGAATTGTAGTGTCCCTAGTAGTTCTTTCCTGAATCCACCAGCCTTGTTAGCTGCTCCTTAAATCGACAGTCTACTCCTGATGACGTTGTGAAAGGTTTTCGATTCGCTTCTGCCTTGTCCACCATGTCCTTTACAAAGTCCCCAAGCTCACGCTGCCTTATCTTGTTTGTGCTCGTTCCTTGGTACCTTATAACTCTCAGACGCAGGCTGTTCGTTGTGCTGCCTCTCTTTCAACCACAGTACATTTCTAAACTCTTTTGCTTGTGTGTAAGTAATTGTAATTACCTATTTTTACTTTACGGGGTAGGAGTTATACACTCGTGAGTCGCCATCGCTTGAACGTTTAGATTTATGAGTGTCCTGTGTATGTGTGTGTGTGGCGTGGTAGCACACGTCCAGCACCAGCGTTTTGTATGATTTAACCTCCTGCTCCGGCATAAGGGACCTAAGTATACCCCTGGCTAACCTGACATACACAAACAGCGTAACTCATCTGCTGTTAGTAACAGAATCTCGCTCATACTGCAAGTGAGGGAGTGGTGGTGGCAGGCTGTGTTGGCACCAGTGGAAGCTCAGGAAATTTGTCATTGTGACCGTAATTGGTCTTTAACGTTTCATCCTGAGGGAGTGCTGGATGTAAACAACGCCGCCCGTCATGACTACCGATCGTACGTCACGGGACCGCGTCATGTTTACACGACGCGCGGGGCAACATGTAAAGCTTCAGTGTCTTGGTTAAACGTAAATCTAGGAGGATTAATCTCTACCCCAGGGATGGATTATCAGATAAGAATGCTACTGGCTAATTGTTTTGCTTAAAGACTGGCTGTGAGTGTAAATGATTACGTGATGAGGGGCTGGTGTGCAGGTGGAGGTGGGAGGTGACAGTTGGGGGGACCTGGGTAATAAGCCGGCCGGCGCGGGGGGGGGGGCGGAGGTCAGCTGCCGCCCATTTACATGGCGGTCTCCGCTGCCTGGCGTACGACACAGCCACCACCCCCCCCCCCTCTCCCGTCCCGTCCCACGCTGCCTCACGTCTCGGCTTGAACCTCAGCGCACACACACACACACACACAGGGCAGAGCAATGAAATTAAGCAAGAAAAATCCTAAGAGAAGATGTAGATAAGTACTTTCTTAGTAAAAGTGGCTGATGAATGGAGTAAACTAAATAAGGAGACAGTAAATGCGGACACCATACAAAAGTTTAATAAGCTGTATGATAAAAGTTTTCCAAGAGATAGGACCCCACGAGTGTAAGAGGCAATTTTGTGTATACTCTCTCTCTCTCTCTGTTTGATATATATATATATATATATATATATATATATATATATATATATATATATATATATATATATATAGTGTGTGTCTGTGTGTATTTTCACACTTGTTTGCTGTTCCCCGAGTTGGCGAGGTAGCGCCAGGAACAGACGAAGTAATGGTCTCATTCGCTGACATCCATTTTCTAGGTATGTGTAATGCACCGAAGCCACAACTCCCTGTCGACAACCAGAGACTTTTCTGTGGTTTCCCCAGACCGCTTTATATGCCTTGGTTTAGTTCACACACAGCACGTCACCCCCTGTATATCACAGAGTAGATAGATAGATACATAGATACACCGCAGGCGAGAAGGCGTCTCAGGCAAGGTTGTATCATCGCTGAGAGACGGAAGGGAATAAAGTCTCGTCCAGGAGCTTCTCACTTCAAAGGAGTTCATCATTACTCTGCAGTTGCGTGGAGCGCAGCCTCGAATCTTCAGGAGCCCCATTCAAAGGGTCCTGGAGCTGTATAATAACAGTGATGATACTACTACTGTTAATAATATTAATGAAAAGAAGAAGAATTAGACATTTTTAGGATCATATTTGCTTAACATCGAGGTGGAGGAAGCCTGTGGTGGGATGAGCCAGCGGGGGTAGACGAGGGCAGAGGCCACAGTTGTCACCCACGCTGTTGTCACACTCTGACCTCAATACCGCATAGAGAGCAGTGGCTTGCCACAGGGCTCGCTCCTGCCACCATTACACCTTGATTTATGTAAATGACTTGCCACCAGGATTAGACTCGCACCTGAATGTGTTTACGGAAGATACGAAGGTCATGAGGGAGGTAATGAATGTTGAGGTCTGCATCAGCTTAACTAGGGAACTTGGCCTCCCTCTAGAGTTGGTCTGATACGACGATCATGAACTTCAACCTCGTGCAAATGAGAATGGGACACAGTCAAGGAAGATCTCGATACGATTACGACGTAGCAGAAAATAAGCTGCAAGGTGTGTGAGAGGGATATGGAAGTCGACATTGTACCTAAACTGTTGCCAAAGCCCCCTATCTTAGGGGAACAGTAAAGGAGACAAGCTATCTACTGGCAGGTATTGAAATAGAGTTCAAGTGTGTTGATAAGTAAGCGTTTGGCAACTTTTTCAAAACCAGAATATGCTTCTTCAGGTTTGGTCTCCGAGCTTAAAGAAGGTATAACGAACAGACGGCGAAGGCTCTGTGTAGGGCATCGAAGATTAGTACCATAATGTAAAGAAATAAGTTACAGTGAGTGTACAGAGGCCATAGATTTGCCCAGCATGGAAGAGAGAAGAATGTGGGGTGACTTGATCACAACCTTTAAGTTTCTAAACCAGTTTCATAATGTCAACAGCTAAAAGTTCTTGACAAAATGCAAAGATAGAATAACCAGAAGCCATGGCTTGGAATTAAGAAAGAAACATGTTAGAAAAGCTATAAAATATTTTCATATTATTAGTCGTAGATGAAAGATAATAAACTGAATAAGAAAATTATGAACGTCGACAGCTTACAGAAGTTTAGAAAGTTGCATGACAGCAGACATTGTTTAAAAGATGGGGGCCTCACAAGTGTAAAAGCTCCTCCCGTACATTACGATTAGGTTATTACACACACACACACACACACACACACACCTGGATTAGGTTGGTGTATGCGTGTGTGTTCCTGCGAAGTATATACACGGATAGAAATAAAGACATGGTACATATATACAGAGGTTAAGAGAAGAGGCACAACGGAATGTAAAACTCGCTCTCCATAACACAATCAATAATAACATACACGTGTTTAATCTGGTGTGATCTTTGTACCGAATCTCGTGTTGTACATCGGAACAGGTCCTGCACAGCAAAGCCAGCTTTGCCCACAGTGGACGTTAACCAGATGGAACTAGTCCTAACTGGCGGAACATTACCTGGCATTTCTTATGTCTAGGTATCGTCTCACTGAATGTATTGTAATTCTGACATGGCTGTCTTGAAGTTAATTAGACCTACATGATTTATTGCAGTGATGCTTACCAACGAAATACGTAGTCAGGGCCAATATGGGCCGCAGTATATTTCGACTGAACCGCAAAGACTTTGCAAAAGAAAAAAATATACATATACGTGTGTTGTGGGATTATTTCTCCTCTGCATATATTTCAAGATTTGTCACTAGATTTACATTAGATCTCTACATTTCATATGCCATTATTCGGTAATTAGAGTACTTTCACAGATGTTGTAGATTCTTATTTACTGTCCCCTCTCATCTAATAATTTCGTTGTACTCCGGCTCGCGAAAGAGACAGGTTCAGGCCGATGACATACGGGGACACACTCGTCTGACACCCGATTCAGTATGACAGAGCGCAGTCCTTCGTCACATCGGTGCGTTCCCGAAGCATGATGGTACGATCCTGGAGCTCGATGCTACTACACTGTTATAGCCAGTCATTTGACCTCACCCGTCATATCTAAGGGTCGCTCAGGGTCGTACCGGCTCTCTCAAGGATCGTACCGTCTTGTTAAAGGATCGTATCGTCGTCTCAAGGGTTCCTTCCGATACGCCTAGCGTCATAAATAATGTGTTCAATATAACCCTCGCAACAGATTTATAGTCCTGTCTTACCGCAGATTACAGCTGGAGTCTCTAGTGTATAATATTCCATATAAAGCCTCAAGACTCGAGACGTGGCCATTATCTGGAGTTCACCACTTTAGTCAGGTGCACAGGACAGTGGCCAGGTGTATGAGAAGGATAGATTGCCGAAGACCTGATGGTCTATGACGAGGGTATCTGCTGAAGGAAAGTGCAAGGGAAAGACATATAACAGAAGACCTGATGGTCTAGGACGAGGTTATCTGCTGAAAAAGAGTAGACCTGATGGTCTACGACGAGGCTATCTGCTGAAGGGCAGTGCATGGGAAAGACAGATAACAGAAGACCTGATGGTCTATGACGAGGTTATTTGTTGGAGGACAGTAAGAATAATGTCCATTCCTAATGCATATAGATGGTACAGCACTCGTCAGCAGGTGGCCAGCACTGTTTACACGCATGGGTTATACCATATACAGGGGTCAATGTGGGTTCTTTGATGTTCTTAAGCATGCGATCACCGGAACTGTAGAGTATTTACGTATTTCCTTTATTTTTCCTCATTCATTTTGTAAAAGGAAGGTGGAAGTGATTGATGGTAACCCTTCATTACCAGTGTATGACGTAGCAAAGTAAACAGAAAGCAAGAGTTAGGAGTACATTCTTCCCAACTGATTTCGACAAAGTCTTCCTCAGCAGAATGATTAGTTTCATGGGGAATATTTTGTCGAAATTAGGTAAGAATGAATTCTTGCCCCTTGCTTTCATCTTATCATACTACCTCGTAACTATTTGTCACTATGGATAACTTTCAGTACTATCTTGGCCCTTATGTATGAGGAAATATTGCTGGCTTAGTATTATGAGTCCATTGTAGACACGTTAGTGTGTGAGCTTGGTGACTGAACCAGCGACACACTGGGTCACCACCCGGACCTTACACCTTAGGCAGGACGGCTCTAGAGCCGTATGTATGTGGGCGGGCAATCCTCTCCGCTGGCTTTCTCCACCATTACTCTGTATCCGGACCGATACCCAACATTTTAGTCATGTTTTTTCTGTGTTCGGTAGTCGTGTATTGTGTTGCGCACCGCAGTAATGAACATGAGCAACACTGGCTGAAACACTGTACCTGGGTTTACAGTGTTGGTGCTGATGTTGTAATTGTGGATCGACTGTGGAGCCTGTGATGGTGGTATGAGGGAGTTGGTGTGGCAAGTTGGCCAACCGATCTGGTGCCTCCAGTTCGGCAGGGCTGGCAGCGAGCCGCCGTCTCCGCCGCCCCTGGCGTGAGAAACTCGTGGGGCCACAGGAGAGGCGCCTTGTTATGCACCGTCATAATGTACGTCTGGTAGATGTGTTTCCTAAGTTAAAACAGTTGTTGGAAGGGAGGACTTGGCTGCTAAGATTCGGTACCTTCCTTTGCCCAACAGACGATTGTGGGAAGTTAATTGCAGTCATTTTTTTCAGTGGGATTCCTCCAGTGGTATTATGCCTCATCATGAAGTCCGCATTTATTTTGCGTAGGAGCACAAATAATTACTGAACCGCTACTATTTAAAGAAATGCCTCTGTACTGTCAAGAGTTCAGTGCTTGTTAACATGTCACATATTAACCAAAGCGTTGGAAACACGCGGTAATTGTAGAGTCTCGAGAACGACTGTAACAATCTCATCTTTCCCCTTGGGTGACATCGTGTCGGCGGTCAGAGGATGGTAAATAAGGAGGAGGCGGGAGCTATAGTGGCGAACACAGGGCCACGTACAGCGGCAGGTCGTGAGCGCTGGCCACTTCCACTGAGAAAAGCCCCATAAATCAGGAGCTGAGACCAGGCGTGGCCACTTGTTTCAGTACTCGGTCGGCCCACCTGTGGTTTATATATACCTTGATCCTGGGTGATAAGTAGCTGCCGCTGACTGTGAATCACATGGTGGTCACTTGGGACACTAAAGCGACACATTTTAAGGGAAGTAAAGTGGCCATACGGGTGAGAAGGCCGTAATTTACCTGTAAGTTTAAGGGCTCCTGACACGAGTCATCGGGAGTGTTGTAGGCAGTGTGTGGTAAGGGGAGAGCTGGGTGAGGATGTGATGATCTTTTACCTTGTTTACACCAGTTTGTTGACAAGACTCACTTGGGGTCTGAGTGCAGAGATTAACTAAGAAGCCATCTTTTATAAACTCAATTGACCTTTTTGGTTAATGACGTTCATGTTCGGGGCCTCTCTACTCAGACACCAGGATTGCTTCACGAAAATCAGAGGTGATGGGGTCTTGTTTTATTGACAGTGTTTGAACCCAAGACAGTTACAGGATATTTATAAGCTGAAACATTATACTTAGTTATTAGCCATCAAGTCTATGGCCAGTAGAAATTAGTCATCTTTTTTTTATATTTTTTTTTTACGAATCATGGGACGTTACTGGCAGCCATCTTGGTTAAATTAGTATTTTTTTCGGAAGTCTCTTCCATAAAGTTGACGTGAACTTGAGAATGTAAGAGTTATCTGGGTTTTACTGCCAGGATATACCCAGCGTGCTCAGGATGTAGAGGAAATTTTTCCCACCACCGGACTTTTGTTTTTGTAGTTTTTCAGAAACCCCGCTTGGGACATTGAGCTGGAGGAAGTAATATGAAACACTAGGGGGTGGGTGACACACAGTTTATATGAAGGATCCGCACATAGATTTTTAAGATTTTAGAAAAATTCTTGCGTATCGTAGATTGAGGTCAGTGTTTAGTATATATATAAATGCATTACCTTCCGTACTTCACTGTCCTGGAGTTCTTAATGTTAGTTCTCCAAACTGTTATACTTTTCCGTAGTGTGTTAGTTTGAGCGGCACTGAGGGTTATGTGGTGTGGTGTGTGGTAGTACGTGCGTGCGTCTACTGGGGTTGTGGTGCCCACGTGTCAAGTATTTATTGTATGTGATCTTGGTGATGGTTAATGTTGGTGGCTTGTGTGTTGACTCTGGAGAAGACCTGAGCCATGGGCATCACTCATGTCTCCTCCTTCAGGTTGGGCGGATGGAAGGCGGGTGTGTTGAGCGGGGCTTACTCCTGGTGCGCCTCGACCAGTGTCCCATCGGTGTTTATGTACTATAATTACCTGTTTGTACCGTACGGGGAGGGAGTTATATACTCGTTCTACAATTGAGCTTTCTTTACTGTCACACAGCTTTTTAGATTTCTGTATATTGTACACCTTCATGATTTCATCACTTAGTTTACTCCATTCTTCGACTAATATAAAAGTAATTCTCTTCATTTTAACAAGTTTGTGACTTAATTATGTGTTGTGTCCTCTGGTTGTTATTCTGTGGGTCTGACTGTACTTAAGTATCTGAATAGACTGTGTTAATAATGTAGAAATTTTGTTAGAAGTTCAGAGATGGTGGTGATACCTGTGTTACTTTAATTCTGTCGGGAAAGATTGTGTTCGCCGACGGACATGTTATCGACTGCTTGTGTTACGTGAGGTTGGATGTACAACGCTTTGCGCCGGACACCTGTCTGTGCACCGTACATCTTGTGTCCAGGAGGCTTCAGTAAACCCCTGTGGCAGGCGGGACTTGTGCTGGTGTTGTCGGCTGCCCAGCACGTCGCCTCCTCAACAGCCTACAGGAAGGTTGTCATCTATGGCTTGCTGGGGTCTCGTGCACCGACCCTCTCCAGCACGACATGTCGTGTCACCCACACACGACAATTCTGGCCTTGCTGGGAACCTGTCACATAGAAAAGGAGGTTCATTGCAGAGCGGATGTCAGGAGATTATCTTGACCTCAGGGACAGATTTGTGTGTGTGTCCAGGCTTGAGTCTCGAACGAGGCGACCTCACGGACGGACAGGCTCATGTGAACCTCCCTCAGGTTGTCTGGGGTCACTGAAGGTCAGCATATTGGAGGGCTTGGATACGATGGCGTGGTCTGTGACCCAACGCTTCATGCTAGGGGGTTACACAGGGATAGTCTCAGTGTGTGGGTCTAAAAATGTGTGTTGTGGAAGGGCGACCACTACAGGTCCTGGTGCCCACCTGGTGACCCCGTCCAGTTTGTCTGCCAGTTTTACAGGATTAAGACCACCGTCACACTACTGTACTACCAGACCAAACCTGGTCGATGTATCGAAGCGTACGCCATGTGCTTCCGGACGGTCGCTCGATACGTGTGGTGAGCGATGACCTGTATTACGGGCCAGTTCTGCTTCGTATTTTTTCCATTCATGGCGAGCGCGATGACTGATGACGGTGTTGTGTAGGTGTTGCTGGGGGTGGGGGTTTGCCAATCCCCCCCCCCCCCGACCACCCCTCGCCCGCCCACGGCCAGTGTTACCGATCCACCGGACGCCGCCTGACCTTGGCTGTCCTGCCCCAGTCATGGCAATGATTTATTCACCGGTCGACACACACACACACACACACACACACACGCCTTTTTTCTTTTTGTTCTTCTTCTTTTGTTATCTTCTTCTTCTTCTTCTTCTTCTTCATTTTAGTTTTTCCATCAATATCTCACCAACAGTTCACTCTATAAAGTTGTTATAAACACAGATCAACAGCTTATACCTAGCAGATGTACCTTTTGCCCTTGCCCTAAGTAACGATAGATAAGAATAAATTATAATATAACGAAAGACTTTAATGTTCAACATATTTTATGCCATAATATATCTCCATGCTTAATGAATGTATAAAAAGCAAGCTCTAAAAACGGTTCATTAATGTCAGGTGATATAGGGATGGAAGTACGAAAAGTGTGCAGCCAAGTGTAGTGATGATACAGAGGGAAGAGGATAAAGTGATGATGATACAACCTCGTCGAAAGCGACTTTTTGTCGCGGTCTTACTACTTGTAGGCGGGGTCCGCTGTCTCATTCGTACAAAGAATAGATAAATATTATGAGGCCACATGAGTGTAGAAGTTCCCCTTCCTTTTACATTGCAAATAAATACGTACAATTAGGTAATTACTTAAAGACAAGGATTCCCCTTATAAACTGTTCCCTATATACCGAACCAGGTACACACATATATAATGTAGAATAGTTTATCTGTATTGCTGTAGAGCTATGTATGCCCTGGAGCTGTAGTTGCCGGTTTTCCGTGAGGCTGCTGTTTCAGCTAACCTGACCTGGAGTTATGTGTACGTGTCACCACAGGTTGGTTGAACGTGAGGACTCTTCTCATCTTAGGAGGGGAACCCGGAGTAATAGCTGTTAAAGTGAGGAAGAGAACCGACACTCTGGCGGAGGGCGAGTGGGTTCAGATTTCGACGTCGGACTGGAAGCGTTGATTCGCGCGGGTCATTGTTCCGAAGTGGGTATTAATAAGGCAAAGGCTCAGTGGTCATCAGATCACCGTTATCACGTCACTAATCCATGGAGTAGATTCTACCCTAGGGAGATGCAGGGTTGTGTCTGTACCGTGAGCAGCACACGGCGGGGGTCCGTCGGTGGTGTTGGCGGACGTCGTCATCAGCAGATGTGGCCACCGGATCTTGCCGTAGCGCTCCTCCCGTCCCATAAGCCGCCGTACATTCATGGCTCTCAACGCACACCTCACCTCGTACAGCTCTCACCTGCTACTGGCGCTCCCTTGCTTTGCGGAAGATCATCTCGGTATCGACCTCTATTTGTTTCGAATTTTGGCGACTTATACTCAGACGCCTCAGATTTTGGCTACATTTTCTCTTACCTAGTTACGTATATCGACTTTTGACTGCGTATACACAAATATATTTTGGGAAATTATTATACGTTCACTTTGATACTTTTTTCCCGAAAGTAAACGTATAATTTTCTCCCTAAATGTTCTGGAGTAAAATTAATAAAAATTCTAGGCTAAGATAGAAATTACCCAAAAACTAAAGTATTTAAGTACAAGTCGTCACAAGTCGAAATATTTCAGTCGAAATCAAATAATGAAGTGCATGAGTACAATATAATACCGGGGTAACACATCTCAGCAAGGTAACGAAGCACAGTTACTATGTTACTTGCAAGCAGCAGTGTCCACCACCACCCACCCTGACCCCAGAGAAATCCTGCCCCATCCACGACCACCAGGAGCAGCAGGCCTGCCCGAGCCGCCAGTAGATCATGGCCAAGTTGCGGAGGGAGTCAGGCTATCGGATTGCCTATCGGTGTCGCCTTCTGTTCACATCCAGTGACCAACGGCTGCCTGTGTCACGGAGTGATTGAAAGCATCCCACCCTCCGGTCTAGTTCCCTTGCGCTCCAGACTGTTGCAGGGGTTGTCGGCTCTTGAGGCAGGAGCTGCCTGTGTGAATTGATGAAAAACAGCAAGTGTTGTGGTGTGAGAGAGCCTTTGAGGAAAGTGTGTCACCTTGAGTCCAGGCGGGTTATAAGCGAGAACGCCGTCGTCGTTATCGGAGACGTTGCCTTACCCAGCAGTGACCAGCAGTGTCAGTGTCGTCAGAGGCACTGCCGACAGTGATACAGATTCACAGGCGCCACCACTACAGCCACCACCATCGCTGCTGCTACCGCTACCACTGGTAATACGGCCTGTCTGTCTTATCATCATTACTGCAAGTCTCATTACTAACACCAACCCGCTGCACTTGGAACCTTCGCTACCATCTCCATCACTCATACTTAACTGCTGCAGTTATAACCACCACTGACCACTGTCGTCACCATCACCACTGTACGATGCAGTCAGAATATGCTCATATAGTTTAAAAAAAATCGTAAAGCTGTGTGTATTTTCGTTGTAAACGTAATGAAATATTTACCATTAATCATTATGCTGGCTTGATAGCCTTGCCATGTTGTGGGCGGGCGGAGCGCGTCTGCTGGGCACACCACAGCATTTTATTCTTTTCATTTGTTTTTGTTAATTTTCGTACTTTTTCATGTCAAGGTCTGATGCAAAATGTCTGTGTCTAAAAGGTACTTCATATTACTTCTTACTATAACGATTAAGTTGCTTCATATTTATTAGGTAAATCGTTTTGGAAAGTCAAGTGATGGCAACAGCGATGCTTACGTCCTGTGAATTGTGGCAAAGTTCCGGTACTTCGAGTTTTGGAATACGTTTTCTTTTATTGCATAAACAGGCACACGGACGCACATGTGTCCGTCTGCACACACACACACACACACACACACACACACACATATATATATATATATATATATATATATATATATATATATATATATATAGTCATACGGTTTTAGCCCTTTCACAGGGCTCCTGCAAGTAAGATGCTCCGCTCCCAAAGGGATTTAGGGTAGACAGATTCCTTTATGACAGGATAAGGTTTTCGACGACACTGGTACTCCTTTCCCTCCCCAGAAGATAATCCAGCCTCGTCGAAAGGAACACATTCGTAGAGCTGAATTTACAAAGCTTGTATAAGATCGTGAGATACTAATGAAAGGACATTACAAGAGGAGAACTGAGCTGATACGCGGGGTGTTAAGTTAATCATGAGAATCATAAATTGAAGTAAGTGCAACACGACATTAGCGTGGGGGCAGCTGGGGAGTACGAGGTGCTCAAGCTGAGGGGTATAATTTGCCTCGGGTTTCATGCAGACACTCGCTAAGGGACCGAAGTCCCTTTCCCAGGAACCGCTTCACGTGTACAGTTAAGCTGTTCAGCGTGACGGTGTGATCATTGTGCACGATGATGAGGCCCTTGAGCAAGACGGTACGACCCTGGAGTGAGATGGTCTGGCCTCTGACCTGACCCAAGCTCTCTTTGGTCCATAAGGGTCAGGTCACTGGGCAGGCCATCATACCCGAGGGTCATTCTCTTGAGTTCAAGGGTTGTACCGTCGTGGTCATGAGGTTTAAGGGTTGGTTATTCCTCCCTTGAATACGATGACTTAGCCCGTTGAGTACGACCACTTACTCCGTCGAGTACGAGGGCTTAATCCATCGAGTAAGAGGACTTATTCCCTCGAGTACGACGACGTAACTTCAAGACCTGAAGGACCTGGGCCCAGTTATAGACCTGGAGAATCTGGGCCCACTTAGGACCTGTAGGTTCTATCCTGACTCAGAGGACTAGTGAGATCTTGGACAGCTTCAGAAGCTGCCGAACCTAAGGCCACCAAATTATCATCTGAATCTGAGGTTTCTTGTTCATGTCGTCAGTTGTCAGTTCCCCCGGCGAGGTCGCACGTGACTGTAGCCGCTCACTCACCATTCCGACGCTACTACATCTCGACTAAAAAGAAGAAGATAGCAAAGATCAAGACCACAGAACTTCAAGACTGTGCACCAGGACACACCAGGACGCTACTGGCAGAAAGCCAGTGTGTGTATAAGCTTGTCTGGTAAAGCACTAATTCCATAAGAGGCTGAATAGTCCTGTCACTGAGGGCCACGTCCCCAGACATGGACGCTCCCAAGGGAAACTCAAGCCGAGCTGTAAGCTGTCATCTGGCCAGGCCCAAGTTGATGATACCCGTGTATCTACCAACCAAGGGCAGGATGAACGGCTGGGTGAACCGTAAGCCACTTGCTGGTCCCACGATTATAGATTTATGGGGTCCGAAGCAACAGGTGTGTGGAAGCGAGCGAAGGACCCGCCTGAATAATTCATAGGTCATGGGTAGAGGCAACGCACACAGATGCCTTCAGAACCATGTACACAATGTATGCTGTCCAATTGGACAGGCCTTCACCTGAAGACAGGTTTACAGGGGGAGGGTCTGATGTACGAAGGGCGGACGGATAGCCAGTAGGAGGTAATGCGACGCAAGGTAAAAGACTATGTAGACAGTGTCCTTAGACTTTCTTGTAGACGTGGGAGAGGACAAGGACAAAGAGTGGAAATACCTGGAAGGCGCAAAGGTATAACATGCAGGCAAACAAAGACGTGTTTTTTTTATGTAAACAAAGATATATCCAGGGTCACACAGACACGTGTAGGTAGGGGTGTAGGCAAACAAACGCATTCCCCGGGGTCATACAATCACGTGGAGAGACAGGTGTAGGCAAGACATTAGTATTACAGACACGTGTAGCTAAGGATACAGGTAAACAAAGACACACCCCGCCGAGGACCACAGACTCGTGTAGAGCCGGGTGGAAATGCGAGAGAACAGACTTTTATTTTAACAGACTTATTCACATGTAGAAATTGGGAGGGAGGGAGAAGGACTCCCACGGAAGAAGCGCCGGCAAGGATCCTGGGCGGGTGGACGGTTCAAGGAGGAAAGGTAGACAGGCAGGTTCTCAGCTGACTTGTTACGGCAATACAGGAATGTCGAGGGATCATTTGCTGAGAGACAAGTACACGCACTCGCTTGCCCAGGGAAGATTGAACAACAACAAAAAAAGTGTCGAAGCATGTTTTTTTTTTTCACCCTTCTTGAGTCGTCGTACTCAAGGCGTTAAGTCGTACGCAAGGGATTAAAGTTGTCGTACTTAAGATGTAGAGTCGTCGTACTCAAGGGGTTAAGTCGTCGTACTTAAGGCGTTAAGTCGTCGTACTCAAGGCGTCAAGTTTTCGTACTCAAGGGGTTAAGTCATCGTACTCAAGGCGTTAAGTCGTCGTACTCTAGGGGTTAAGTCGTCGTACTTGAGCGGTCAAGTCGTCGAATTCAAGGCGTTAAGTCGTTCGTCGTACTAAAGACTTTAAGTCGTCGTACTCAAAGCGCTAAGTTGTCGTACTCTTGGGGTAAAAGTCGCCGTACTCTAGAAGCAAAACACGGCGGAGATGCTGCAGGTGTTACGTGGAGTCTTGTACCGTGTGGGTTGGTCTCACCGTTGGGCTTGTGTTTGTCGGCCATTTCACTTCCACATATTCAGAACCTGTTCACTCATATGTCTTCGTCACGTGAGTTGAGGTTGGAAAATAAAACTGGTGATTGCCTCATCGCTGGTGTACGGGGCTGACGGTAGTGTCTTTCTGTTTTTCTCACACGACCCCTCGATAATGTCACCAGGCCTCATCTGCAGGTTCACCTTGATGTATCCTCATATGGTCAAAGGCATTCAGATACATACTTAAATCTTGGGCCCTTGTGCTAGGGCAAGGCAAGATTTCTGACGATGTATACTTTGTGCTTGGTACCTCGCGTCGGAGACTGTTAA
Source organism: Panulirus argus (assembly GCA_038088735.1). Classification (NCBI taxonomy): domain Eukaryota; kingdom Metazoa; phylum Arthropoda; class Malacostraca; order Decapoda; family Palinuridae; genus Panulirus; species Panulirus argus. The sequence goes on from JAYMFT010392120.1 coordinate 16,022, forward strand.
TTGTGTTAGATAATAGTGTGGCGGATTTGGGGTGTCTGATTCGAATTGTGATGCAAAGCGAAGAGTGTCATGGCGAATGGTCTTGTGAAAAGAGAGGAGGTGGTAAAAGTCATGCATGAAAAGAAGTGCGGCAAAGCGACTGGAGTAGATGATAATGCCTTTGAGTTTCTCATGAAAGGGCGTGAATGTGCTGTGGATTAGTTGGTAAGGATTTCCACTGTATGTATGGCCGAAGGTGAAGTGCCTGAGGACTGGCAAAATACCTGCATTATGCCACTATAGAAAAGCAAAGAGGTCTTATGTGAATGCTCGAATTACAGTGGCATAAGTCTGTTGAATATACCTGGTAATTTGTATGGGATAACGGTGATTGAGAGGGTGATAGCATGCATAGAACATCAGGCAGAGGAGGAGAAATGTGGCTACAGGAGTGTTAGAGGATATGTGACACAAGTGTTTGCTTTGAAAATTTGTGTGGAAAAGAAAGTGAGATTTATATGTGGCATATATGGATCTGGAGAAAACGTATGCTCAGAGGTGGGAGAGTTCTTGTGCAAGATGTTTCGAATATATGGTGTGGGAGGAAAGCTGTTAGATCTAGTGAGGAGTTTTTATTGCGAGAGGAAAGCATATGTGCGAAAAGGAGGGTGAATGGTTCTAAGGGAAGGCGAATCTTCATCAAGGGTGTGTGATGTCAACAGGGATAGTATGATATGTTCGTGGTTGGGTGGTTGGGGGAGTAAATGCGAAGAAGTGCAGGTCTACAGTATAATGCGGGTGGGGGGGTGACGTTGGAGTTGAGTCAGCTGCTGTTTGCGGATGACACGGTTCTAATGGCATACTCGAAAGAAAGCTTTTAGAGGCTGATGGCAGAGTTTGGGAAAATGTGTAGTAGGAGGAAGTTGAGACTATATTTCAGTATAAGTAGGATAATGATAGGATAATGAGGTATAGCAAGAGGGTAAGATAGAATGGATTCAACATGAGTTTGAGCCATTAAATAGAAGGAGCAAAGCTACTGGATTCATTAAGGAGTGTGTGGAAAGGGAGGTCACTGTCCGTGAGGGCAAAGATGGGTAAGATTGATGGTATTAGTAGACCTGCCGGTGCTGTATGCTTGTGAGTCTTTGGGTCTGAATGCTCAAGAACGGAGGAGGGCGCACGTGTTGGAAATGAAATGCCTAAAGACAGTATGTGCTGTGAGGAGGACTGATCGCGTGAGGAAGGACAGGGTAAGAGCGATTCGTGGCATATAGCGCAGTCTGATTTATGAAGATGACGTTGGTGGACTGAAATGGTTTGGAGATATGGAGAGGATGAGTGACGAAAGACCTGCAGAGGATCTGCACGTCAGAAGTGAAGGGAGGATGAGGGATGGAGCGAAAGAAGGTTTGAATTGTCTGGCCTGATCATGCAGGATGATGTGAGGCGTGCTCGGAATAGAACGGTTTTTAGCGATGTGGTATACAGGGGGCGACATGCTGTGAACCGGGGCATATGAAGGGGTTAGGGGAAGCCACGGAAAGGTCTGTGGGGCTTGGATGTTGTTGGTAAGCTCTGGTTTTGGCGCAGTATGCGTGACAGCTAGAGAGAAAGGACGTGAGTAGTCGAGATCGCTGCTTCGTCTGGTCCTGGCGGTGCCTTGCTGAAGCGGGAAACAGCGAACAAGTACGAAGAGAAATAACCTGCGTCGTGGTAAGTAGCCTGTGATCCCGGGACGCATTATGGTAGTTAGGGAATTAAGTTGATGTCAGAAAGTCTAAAGGTCAGGGTCACAAGGTCAATGGGCGGGCTCACGTGAGTCAGCGGGAAGACGAGCACGGCATCGGCTTAGGTGTGCGCCTGTGTTTATGGTCCACCATTTGATGACGCGCTGGGACATGACCGACTGTAATGTGTGTGTGTATGTGTGTGTCCTTATCTATGGTTTATATGCGTATGTCTGAGCGTAGTTAAGACATACGCACATGAGCCATAAATAAATGCACACACACACACACACACACACACACGCAAACACACACACACACACACACACACACACACAGCTGGTATTTTATTAATTAGACAAATGGACACTAATAAGGCAGTCATTAGAACTCCACCGTGAGACTGGCTGTGGCTACTGCCTGTTTTGTTTTTGCTTGTGCTTGTGTGCAAGTTTATGTTGTGTCAATAAACAGGTAAATAAAGAACGATGTATTGAATAAAGTTAGCCAATCGGCTTAGAATATAAAGTTGAGAAATTACAGAATTGGAAGATCATAGTTGTAACCAGTTAAGTAATCACAAAAGAGATTAAGATGGGGCTGGATACTTCGACGCTTAGGATAAGCACATGAGTGAGGTACATCTATATTAGCAGCTGCAGAACAAATTCTATACTTTATACATTATATATTTAGTGGCGATCAGTTGAACATTAAGTGATGTAAAGTTACATGCTGTAATGTTGTGTTGACATACGTTACATACTTAATGGTGAACATTAAGTGATGAATATTTCCAAGTTAGTTGCGTTACGGTAATACAGTAGTTGACATACACGTAACTAAAGGAAAACTAAGATCTTTGTTGGCTTAGCTGTGCACTTGTTAATGGGTTGTTTATGACATTCACAGTTGTAGGTATAGGGCTATTCTCGTATCGGTCTGTACGAGCACTGGTTGGTACGAGGTGATTACGGAGACGGACGTGTGTGTGTGTGTGTGTGTGTGATTATGATTATGTAATTGTTCATATAATGTGGGAATTAAACCGTCATAATGCCTCACTTCCCAGTCTTAAATGTTTTGCGAAAATATTTTCCAAGTTTCTGAATGTTATCAACATTCCAGTTTTCTCCTAACTTCTCGTTCCCATTTCGCTGAACTATTGTTTCCGTAGGTCCTCCATGACTATTATTTTGCCCTGCATTCACAGGTATATTAAGTTTTTTACGAGGTTACTTGCAGAAGAATTTGAATTGTCTTCATATTTTTTCTAGTCTTTCTTAGCCTGCTGGATAGAAATGTGTGGGAAGTCTCCAATTGAATGCGTCATTTATTTCGTAATGTCTAACCTATGCAGACAACCCCATCATAAGTTCAGTGAATGTAAAGAAGTATTTCTTTTTCTCGACGTGAAAGCTCCCACGCTCCGAGTCGTGCCCTACTGCGTCTAGTTACAGGACATCTGTGAACTTTCAACGGTTTGTCTTCAGCTGTTTTACGCATTTGACTGTCTGAAGAGATTCTCTTAAGGTACCCCGCGCCATCTATCCTTCGCATATGTAAAGAAAATGGTGTGCAGTGTGGCCATTGGCAACTCACGTGTGTGCCGTTTTGATAACTGTTTCTTTCTCTTCACCTCAAAGCTTTGGAACTCCTTACCTTCTCATGTCTTTCTCAATAAGTATGACCTGGCACATTTTAAGATTTTTTTTTTTACATCCTCCAAAATTCGTAAGTACTTACGTTTATCTCTTCTTTTTTCCTCTCGTAATCCTGATCGTGACGCATTCACGGGCCGCCCAGGGTCGAGCACACACACACACACACACACACATACACACCTCCGTAGTACAGTGGTTAGCGTTG
>JAYMFT010392131.1:0-19599 GCA_038088735.1 Panulirus argus
TGTGTGTGTGTGTGTGTGTGTGTGTGTGTGTGTGTGTGTGTGTGTGTGTGTGTGTGTGTGTGTGTGTGTGTGCACGCACGCGAGCCAGATGATCTACAGGTAGGGAACATGAATACAAAGTTGTTTTAGATCATGTGCTGAGGATATCTTAAAGTATAATAAGATAACACAGATACTTAAAATGCTTGGGGCTGGGGAAAATTTAAATGTACAGAAAGGGAATGCAAGCACTGAAATTACTATGGCTGTGGAATACATATACTGAAACTGTGGCTATGGGGGCTTTAAGCTTGAGGTGGGGATCCAAGAGCCTTACTTATCTTGTTCATATGTCCAACACAAAAAGTTTCCATTATGCATGCCATTATGACCTCAAATATTTCACTGCTGGATAGGGTTTGGGAATAAGGGAAACTTCCACCTTGATTTTAAGTTGCTTCTAGGCAGTACAGGTCCCCCTGGCTAATGTAAACTAAACCATACAGGACTATAAAATTCCAATATCAGAACATATTTTCTTTTCAATCCCTAGCCTATTCTGACCTAATCAAAATAAAGTTCTAATATCATAACATTAACCTCTTCATTACCTTTGGTAAAACAAAATTCATAAGATTTTTTTGCTTCCTTTCTGGTACATCCATCATATTCAGTCCCTCCCACTTCTTTACCATTAGAAAACAGTTATTAACCTGGCTTATCTTGTCCTAGGAAAATTTTAAAATGACCCTATTCTTAGCAACTTTGTACTTAATCCCATTACCACCATAAATTTTAGAGTTCTTTTTATTAAATCCATAGTCTTCCCTAACATGTCAGTATAGAGAAATAGATGTACTCGTGTACAAGGGTATAAATGCCACTCTCACTCACACCTACCCTGGAAAAAACCAGAGCTGGGACTAACATGGAACCCACAGCTTCACAAGACTTTAAACTTTAGAACTTTAGCATCGACATTAAACGACAGATGATTATTATCAGACTCATAATACTGAAGACCTAAATCTGTAATCAAAATAGCGACATTCATTATGAATAAACTACTTCCATACTGCACCTTCTTAATATATGAACTGCTGTAGTCAAATGACAACCTTGTATAGTCTGAAGTTTCTAATACCTTGACAGAGCAAGAACAGTACTTGTCAAGTTTTCCATATGAGCAACACACAAACAGTGCATGTTTAAAAGCCATAAAAAGTCAAATTTCAATAAAAACAACTTTGTAGCTTCTGACTAACACAGCACTCTGTATCACCCATTTCTTGGGTATAACGATCAGAATACTGCCAGAAACATACTATCTGAGCAGCCAACATTATTATGATACAACTAGCTGCATAATAGAAAACAATATCAATACACTAAACTGTATGCCAATAAAAAAATGCTGTTTTTAACCTACCACAACTTATATCAGCTCATGTAATTTACAATAACAGCTTTGATTTCCATTATAAATTATGGTATATAAAAACCTGTTTGAATACTGTATAAATTGTGTTGGCTGATATGTTGAGAAGTGAGCCATTCCATATATATAAGATGATTAGAAATATATCTTGATCTGTACAAGTTCAATTCTACTATACACTCCTACAAATATCAATTATAATTCAGTAACACAATGTATGTTTAGAGAAAAATTAATTAAAATGCCACAAACAGGAACTTTTACAATATAAATACTGTACACTTCAAACCACAACTGGAGCTTTGCTAAACACAGGTTTCTCTCTTTGGATTAGATTCTGAGTCTGGGTCTGTGTTGCTTTTTTGGTCTTCCATATCACTACCACTATTAACACTAAGATCTTTTCGACAGTCCTCTCTCCCTTCCTCACTACTGCCATTATCTCCATCATAGTTCTCACCATTTCTCAAAACAGTTTCTGCAGAGCTATTAGTAAGGTAGAAAATAGAGTTCCCAGAAGAATCCGCAGTACTTAAAGTGGCATTATATAACTCACTATGGTTCATGTTTGTGGAGTCTTGACTGTCATGAGTGTTCACAGATTCAGAACTTACTTCTTGTGTGTATCCTTCACAAGCTGGAAGATCATTTGTTTGGAGCATAACCCCTTCTTTTGGTGTACTGTGAATAGGGCCACAGTCTGCAAGTGCTGCATCATAGGGTGGCCGACCTGGAGATCCTAGTAGGCCTGAATCTAATGAACCACTGTCTGGAGTATTTTGATGAAGACGATGTAAAGGGGAATCATAAGGAGAATCTGAGATATTGACACTGCCACGGGGACTGGTGCCAACAGCAGGATCCACACTTGCACCCCCTATGCTGGTTCCACCCTCACTGCTCTGGCTACCGCATAAATCTCCCCGCACCCCACATGTTCCTCCACACAGACTGGAGTTCTCACATCCACTTATCTCACACACACTAGCGCGTTCCTCACCACCTCCATCACACCAATATACTTCACCACACTCGCTGTCCCATGCTCCACAATCCCCCTCTTCACCGTGGTCCTCACAACACATCCCTAATGTTAAGTGAGAAGAATCATCCAAGTTTGAGGAATATGCATGAAGACAATGACAATTAGTCTTTTCTGATCTGGTTCTCCCATTTTTGTCTCCAGAAATACCAGAAGTTATAACATGTGGCCAAGACATGTCAACACAAAGCATATCTCCAGTCTGCTCTGAAGAAAGAGCAGGATTAACAGAATCAAGACTAGTTTGGAGAATAGCACGCTGTGTATTGGGAGGGGATATGGCATGGACATGCTGAGGATATGATACAAACTGATGTGGAATTCCATCCTTGTCAGATTCAGAAGAGCGTGTTCCAGGCTCCCCAGAAGGCAAGTGATTAATGATAATGGGAGAAGTATTATCATCTGTCCAATCATTTTTTTCATTATGTGCACAATTGCCTCTTAGTCTGGATGTCTTACGCCGGTTCCTCCCAGGTCGAGGTCTCTCTCGTCCTGACCTGTACTTATGGTGTCGAACCATCCGTGAGTGATCCATACCACGTACTATACCTGTTGCATCAGCTCTTTCAGTGTGGTCCACATTAAAGGAATTCCTGTTTTTTCTAACATGTCCCTCCTCATCCAAGTGTGATTGGTGGTGTCTAGGGTTGTGGTACTGCACTGGTTGCTGATTCATAGGTGCTATCTGCCCTAGGACAGGGTAATTACACAATCTTTGCTGCTGTAGTGGTTCTTGGGAAATATAGGGCAATTGCTCTAGGGCTGAACTTTGACTGGTGGCTTGAGAAGTCAACTGGCCTTCCTCTACAATGCTAGGGAAAGATCCTCCACGGCGCATGGGACTGAGTGGTTCCTCCATAAAAGCACGAGGTTTACGAGGGATGGTTGACCAACCTCTGTCCACCTCTGTGGGTCTCCCAAGGCTCATTGAAGGATAAATGCCGGTCATTTTATTATCATCATTGCTTGGTCCTAAAACACAGAGAACCTCAGGAGTTGGATCTTTGCTGGCATGCTTTCCTGCACCCTTCTGAAACTCACTTGGCATATAGGCATACAATGAATCTACATGTATATTTGTATTGTTTACCTTACTGGAGGCTCCTAAACATGAGGGATCAAAGTTTGATTTGTTAGATTCTGAATTTACCGATCGTGAAACCTTTGGTTTGTAAACAGTAGAGTTACAGTCGCTGTCTGTCCTATTGATTTCCAGGTTATTCTGTTTTACCATCTGCCTCATGCGCTGCTTTTGAAAGAATCTTTTCGCAACTCCTGCCTGTTTGGGATTGTAAAAGATCTCTGGTGCATAATGTAAATCATTTGTCATGGTGCCCAAGCTCAGTAGCTGAAGATTATTGGTGGCTTTATTGAGACTCTCTGGTTTGTTCGAAGTAAGAATGCTCTGTGAAACAGAGGATGATTTGTTTGTTTGATGGGTATGTGAAGAGTCCAGGCTATGCGTGCTGGGTGCTCCTACAGGTCCTCGTGACTGGTTATTGGACACCACCACATGATTAGCACCACTATTATTAGCTGGAGTTGTTAAATGTGCCTCTTCTTCCTCTTTTCTCTGTTTATTAAAAGGGCAAGAAGTTTCTCGCCAGGCATCCCATACATCATTGCGGCTAATGCAAAAGAACACAAAAATAAATATGCCTAAACTGCTAGCACATATGGCATAGATAATACTAAAAATTGTAGTATGGTGTGGGATGACTGAAGCAAATGGTGCAGCAGTAGTGATTGCTGCAGCTGCCCATGTGAGTATGAAAAGCAAGAGAGTAACTACATGTGCTCTTAGCTGTGTAAGTGGGCTGTGTTGGCCATCAGATACACTTACAGCAGTATCACGAGAAGCAATACTAAGTTCCTCCTCACCTGGAACATTTGCATTTTCCGAGGTAGGGGAGTTTGCATCTAGGAGTTCTAATTCTGTTGTCTCGGTAGCACCAGCAGCTTCAGGATAATTAGCCCGAAGTGACCTCAGCATGCAGTGAGTGAGGAGGAAGAAAGTTGAGAGTATAAAAGCAAGGGCAGCAGTGGGAGCATAAAATGCCCCCAAGCTTGGTCCCCATGCTAAAAAACAATAGCTATACCCTGCATACTGCTGGAGGTTTACAGCTGCAGATATGCCACAGAGGATAAGTGCAATGCCCCAACCAACCAGATAGAAACGCAGCATTGGCTTAGGTGGGAGAGGAATATCTGGTGGTGAATCCTCTACTGGGACAGGAGGACGAAGAGCCTTTGTTACTTTCTTGTACAAGTTTGTCACAGTCACAATAATCCATAATAATACACATGTTGTCAAATAATGAAGGGCCACTCCAATCCCCTGACACAGTTTTTGATTTTCAGTTTGGTACACACCCACTGTGAACAAAGTAACCAGTAACAATAACGCAATCCAAGTATTCATTAATGAATGCTTATTTTTGTTCATTGTGGCAATGCGATGGTGATGGGCTGCCCATGTTACAATTGATGCCATCAAGAATAAAATGCATATTGCACTGCCAACATAGACTCCTGGAGCACTTGGTCTAAATTCTGCACCTCTTGCTCCTGCTTGATCCCTATGTGAAGCTGCCATGTCTTCCAAGAGGCCAAAGTGGGCCAACCTGTTACATCTGAAAACTATCAGCGAATTCAACATGCGAACAATCTTGCAGCCTTCACTGGTCCAGTTTCCTTGATTACTTGTTGCATTTTGTTTCCACCATACAGGCATCACATTATGGCTGTGGATCTCTGAGCGTAAAGTAATGTACACATTGTCTTGTAGCTGTAATTCCTCTTCCATGTCACTCACCCGGGCACCAATTACAGAGGAAGTAACTTCCCATGTATCAGACTTTCCTGCTAACACCCTTGGAAAGAGGCTGGCAGAATCGTACACAAAAAACTGAAACTGCACATTTGGTGGTGTAGTTGTGGGTCCTGTTTCCTCTTCTGATGTGTTTGAACTCCTCAACTGTTCTCTTGCAAATAAACTAGATGGTACCTGAATTTGAGCCTCCACAATTTCATCATCACCACTGTAAAATGGAAATAAATACAAAGTATCAGAAACTTAGAAAATACTAGGAATACAACTAATTAAACATTTTATAACTACACAAGATCAGGTTTGCAAGATACAGATGGTTATGCAAGAGGTATGGGGATGTTCAAGAAGGATAAATGATTTTAAAGTATATCAAGAGTATTATTTGAAGTTTGTTAGTTGCAAAATTCAAATTTGAAACATTTATAATCGCTGTATTGGCTGCATATATATGATTGGCATTTGAAGTGGATTGATTGGAAAGTATGCAAGAGATGCAGCAGGCTGAGAGAAAAGTACGAGAACTGAAAACAAGTTCCAAAGAAAGGTGGGGTAAGAGAATATTGATGAACTTCAGGGTAAATAGGAAAATGCTTTGGATAACAAAGGAGAAAATGGGAGCAACAGTGACAGAAGCAGATGGGTAAGAGATAACAGGCAGAGAAGAGGTGAAAAAGAGATGGACTGAGTACTTTGAGGAATGTCGAAAGTGTTAAATGATAAAGTAGCACATGTAATGTGTTTGGGATGAAGTGTGCGAGAGATTTGAAAATGGTAGAGCAAAAAACAAGTGGTAATGAAGGCCTTGTGTAACAAAGAATGTGGCAAAATGGCAGAAGTGGATGTGACTGTAGTTAAGTTTCTCAAGAAGGGGCTATTCAATATTTGTATAGTCAAAGGTGAGGCGCCTGAAAACTGGCAGAATGTATGTATAGTGCCCTTACATAAATACAAGGGGGAAAAAGGTGAATGCTTGAATTACAGAGGTATAAGTCTGTTAAGTATACCTTGTATGGGATAAGTATATTGGAAAGAGATGACTCAGAGGGTGGTGGTATGTAAAAATAATATTGGGAATGAGCAGTGTGGTTTTAGGGGATGATGAGGTGTGGACCAGGTTTTTTTTTTTCTTTCTTTTTTTAAGAATCTGTATGAGAAATACATGGAGCAAGAAAATGAACTTTATATGGTAATTATGGATTTAGAGAAGGCATATGACAGGGCTTTGAGGAAGGTGCTGCACATATATGGGGTAAATGGAAAGTTACTGAATGTAGTAAGTCTCTACCAGGAGAAAAAGGCATATGTGAGTAGGAAGGGAAGATGGAAAGAGGTTCCCAGTGTAGGTGGATCTGCATCAAGGATGTATGATGTCACCACAGTCATTTAATCTGTTTACTGACAGGTTGGTGATGGTGTTGAATGCAAGGAAAATGGAAGGAAAGGCAAGTCTATGGTATGCTGGGGATGGGGAACATGGCAAGTGAATCAGTTGCTATTTGCAACTGGCATGTCTTGGTGGTAGACTCTACTAGAGACAGAGTGGGAGAATGTGTGAAAGAAGAAAGTTTTGATTAAATAGGAACAAAAGTAAGGTAATAGAACACAGCAGGAGTAAGATGCAGTACAGCTTTGAATGTAGGTCTAACTAAGTATGGAGGACCTAGTGGAAGTGAGGTGCTTTAGGTACCTGGGGTGTTTGTGGCAGCTGATGAAATTAAGGAAGATGAAGTGACTTACAGTGTGGCAGGAGGGCTAACGTCCTGGGTGCATTGAGGAGAGTATGGAAGGGGAGGTCATCATCTGTTTGAGCAGAAACGGTTATGTATAAAGGTGCAGTAGTCCCAATAGTGTTGTGTGGATTTAATTCTTGGATCTTGAATGAAAAAGAATGGAAGAGTGTGTACATGTTGGAAATGAAGTGCTTACGCAAAATATATGAGATGTTGCAGTTAGATCATATAAGGATGACAGTGTAAGAGAGAGGTGTGATAGCAAGCACAGCCTGAATGATTGAACTAACTAGAATGTGGAGAACATGAACAAAGAAAGACAACTGAAAGAAGATTAATACGTCAGAAGTGGAAAGAGGAAGAAGGGGAACTAAGAAGATTTAGAGGTATAGGGGCCTGAGCATTTAAGAGGGTGAAACGTGAGAGGCATGCAGATAATGGTATAAATTGGGTCTATGCTGTGTATGAAAGGGGCCATGTCTTGTCAATAGGATGTAACAGAGCATTTGGAGTGGTCAAAGTAACCCATGGAGTAGTCAGTGGGCTTGAGTGTGTATGATAGGCTTTGGTTTTAGTACATTAAACAAGACAGCACATGAGGCCACTATATGTTTGTCCTTAAGTCTACCTCACTAAGACAGGTGAAGCAACTGTGTATGAAAAATACAGAAGAGTTTAAAGTTACCTTCAGTAAAGAACATGAAAGAGAAATGGGGTTGTAGATCCATGGGAGAAACTGTGACAAGAGATTTAAATAGATGGGTAAGGGGACAGAGCAGAAGAAATATTGACAGGTAGGGAATCCAAGATGTGCAAGATGTACATAACAACCACAAAAGATTACATGGATTATGTGCATCAGCAAGTTCAACTGTAAAAAAATACTTTGTGATAAAGATGTTCACAAAAAGACATGTCAAAGAAAAAGGAAATATAGGAAAACAAGAGAGTGACTGATAGGTTCCTATTTAGAAACAATATAGCATTCTTATGATATGTAATCTAAGAAAGGGGTGGAAGAGAGACTGATGAGTCGTAAGATAAGCTTTATATTATAGATGTTAGAGGATTACAAATGTAGAGAAAAATAAAGGGTAAAAGTAGAAAAGTTGGTGAAGCTAAAGGAATTAAAAACTGTGCAACAAGAGGGATGAAATGCTGAAGAAGTGGTTTAAAAGTGCATTATTAATTACAGACTGTCATGGTAGTGTGTGGCACTACGTATAGTCTCTGGAAAGAAGAGCAGCACACTGAAATGAAAATTTAAAGAAGTATCTTTAAGAAAAATAAAGTTTGGTAGGAATACTGACTTTGCCAGAAAATAGTAATTAATGGAGGGTAAAAAGTACAGAATAAAGGTCCTGGAGGGCTACAAAGATGGTGAATACGAATCAATGAAGCACAAATGAGGAACTCAAGAGAACAAAAAATGAAAATTTGAATAAGAAATTATATTGCAAGGAGGTGAACATGTAGAAAACATGGACAACATTTGGACCTCCATGGTGTAGTGGTTAGCGTCTCTGACCGTGATGCATTCACGGGCCGCCCAGGGTCGAGTGCGTAGGTTCGAATCCTGGTTGCAGCAGTCGGTCCACAGTCAACCCAGCTGTTCATCCACTCCTTGGGCTTGGTCGATAAAATGGGTACCTGGCTCAGGCTAGGGTATATATATAAATAGCGTTAATGGGATGGCCTTGATTAGGGCCTTAGCTGCCCGTGCTGTCTCAGCTAACATAAAAGAAAAATATATATCATATTGTGTACAAGTTTAGGAGAAATCGAGACAAAAAAGAAGAAGTTTGTAGGAAGTGGAGAGTGTACTTTAAAAACTGACTGAATATGATTTGATGTGACTGTTGATAAACTTGGATTAGAAGTACAGATAGCAAGGAACAGATGTTGGGAAAAAGAAAATATAAAAAGGAAGTGAAAATAGCAATAATGTTCTTAAAAAATGGAAAAGCTGTGGGTATAGATGGACTTGTAAATGAAATGGTGAACAATGGGAGTAATTCTGCTGGCGAGTGGATTAAGAAGGTGAGGAATCATGAGAAAATGGTCATGTGCCTAATAAGTAGACATAGTTTTGGGTCTTGAATGCAAAAGAATGAAAGAGGGTGAACATTTTAAATGGAATAAGTGTGACTTAGAATTACGGAGGAATAAGTTCTAAGGGTAACTAGTGATTGATGATTTTAAATGGACTAGCAAATCCTGTACATGTGAGGAACCAGGTAGAAATTGGAAGGGAGGAGGGTAAGTACACAAGATTTTTAAGTTAAACCAGTTGTAGAAAAAGTTTAAAAACAAAAAGGAAAATGTTTACTGTATTTGTGGACTTAGAAAAAGGCCTATGAGTGAATAAGAGTGTTGTCTGACTCAGTAGTGTGTATGGAAGAGTTCTGAATACTGTTAAGAGCTTTCAAATTAGAAGTGGTACACATGAAAGTAGTCTCTTTTTTCACAATGACAAACATGGCTTAGGTAAAAACATGCCCCAGTCAAAGGCCATCTCGGATGAAAGGATAATGTAAAAAGAAAGAAACTGTAGAAATTAATTAAGGCTCAGCAAGTGTCTGTGGACTTGAAAGGTTACAAGCAGAGGGAAAGACAAAAGAAGGAAAAAAGTTCAATAGCATAGCTGTTCCCCAAGGGAAGTATGTATAATAATAGTCTTTCAAGTGGCTGGTTTCCACACACAAACTGTGGGAAGCAGCAACCAGATGCATGCCTTGGCAAGGAGACATGCAGAAAGCTTACAAAAGCAGTGGTCCATGGCAGGGAAACATGCAGAAAGCCCACAAAAGCAGTGGTCCAAATCATACATGCAAAGTAGAAAGAGGGCATGACCATGTGGTATGTAGAAAGGGATGAGTGAAGAGGAATGATACCAGGAGAAATGATATGGAGGAAGACTTTTGTTGCGAATCTTGCTATCAGAAAGGTGGATGAACCGCCACCCCAGATATGTAAGCAGTACTCCACTCTAAGGCAAATACAACCCCTGTAGATATAAAAATGTTGCTTACAAGAATAGAAATAATGGCACCTATACTACTCCTCCAGCTTTCTGGAACAAATTTTGTGATAAATTTCTGGGATTACAAAGGAGGATATGGTTATGTCCTGTATGGTTTATATTTCTTAACTGGTGAATTGTTGATGCTTTGAAACTTAAACAAAGGAAAATGAGTGACTCTTCAACAGAAGTATAGGGAGTAACTGTGTTTCTGTATTATCAAATGCAAATAAGTCTCTGCTTCCCCATTCAGAGATGCAGCACTATGTTCAGTATGAGAAAGAGAACAAGTATATGACAGGTGAGGGGAGAGAAACTGAGATGGAGTGTGTAAAGATGAATCATCAGCATAATAGTGAACAGAGTTTGAAGCTTGAGAGAGTAAGTCATTTATGAAGAGAAGTGGGCAATGGGACAAAACTCAGGGACACCACTAGTAAGTCATTTATGAAGAGAAGTGGGCAATGGGACAAAACTCAGGGACACCACTGTTGATAGGATATAAGAGGGAAGTTGCTCCAACGATGACAACCACAACAGAATAGCAGGAAAGGAACCTATGCATTAGGGACAGACATAAGAAGAAACCTTACAGAAAGATGCTTTGGAGATGTTGAGGGCCATGCCAAAAGTTTCAAAATAATCCATGACAGAGGAAGACCATAAGTGAGTCTCATAGGGTAAAAGATTACCCAAAATGGTTGTATGTCCAAGAGGTTTGAAATAAAGGTAAGAGTTCAAAGTTACATGCTGTCACCATGGCTGTTTAATGTCTTTATAGATGGGGTGTCCCATGAGATGAGCAAGAAGTGGTGGGTTGATTGTTGGTGCAATAGTAAATCTGGTAAAACACACTGGTAGTTACTATAATTGTATGCTGATAATGCTATGTTGTTAGATGTATCCATGGATGACTTTGATACAATGATGCATGCAGGATGCTGCAGGTGATTGAGAGTAAAAGTAAGGCTTCTGTCTTTGAAAGATACTGAATGTTACAATGTAATATCACTCTGAATTGTCAAGATCTGGGAGCTACAGAGATGTAGGAATGTGGGAGTAAAGTTCAGTACAGATTACCATCTGGGCAAATGAAGCTGAAAGAAGCATCTTGCAAGGGAGTATGATCATAGGTGCACTGATAGCTCTGGAAGGAACATATACACAGCCAGAGAATCAGCTAGAGATATGGATTATCCACATTTAAATTCTTGAGGAATGATTCAGGATTAAATACAATGTATGCATTTTGTGCATAAAGGCAGTGGGAGTGCAGACTGTCTCATCTGGAGAATCAACAACGTGGAAAGTGAAAAGGGAAGAAACATCCATATAAATGTGAAAGCTCATGTTTCACCTTAACACTCTAGGCATGGGTTGAGGATGTGTATTTGATATGTAGTATGTATCTGATGCAATACATGAAATTGGAAGAAAAGTTTTTAATGATACACCGCCACATCAAAATTTAAACTAACAATCCATAATTACAGTATCATAACAAAGATTTATTACCATACCTATAATACATGGAGTAATTGTTAGTATTACATCGGAAGTGTTTCTCTGTCGAGTGCAGGCTGCGTCTGTACCAATTACAGGTCAGGCCCGAGAAGGTTTCTGGCTGTCTACTGAACTGGTGCATCTCTAAGTGGGGGAAAGCAGCATGATTCAAAGATGGAAAATATGATGCAACATCCCACAAACACTTCAACAGCCGCTGACAGGCACCGTCCAGGACCTCTGCTGTATGCAGTAACTCTGGAAAAGGGAACTTTTATGATACACTTATTCTAGTGGATAAAAGAAAGTAAAACAATTATATGAGCTATTAAATGTATTACAAATAAAAAAATTATGAATCTATCTACCTGTCTAAAAATACTTTCAGTGCAGGGAAGAGTTCAGAATATTTCAAAAAATCTGGGATATTAACTATTTCCACAACCTTAAGTGTGTCAAGCGTCTAAAATGGCAATGCCACAAATAATCACCAGAGTTCTCATTTTTGGCTGAACTATCATGAAACAAGAAGAAACTTTTTTAAAGAAAGAAATGAGACTGTGGGAAAATAATGAGGATTGCCTTAGCAAGAAAGGTGAAGGAAAATGGAGTTACTGTTGCAAAGCAGCTGTTACTGAATAAGGTAATAACAAAATAGTGAAACAAGAAAAAGTCTATGTAGGTATCCTTCAAGGAGAGTATGAAGTCTGGAATGTAACATATCATAAAATGGTCTAGAGTGAGTGGGTGAAAAAGAAAGTTATTAGGGGTAGAAAGAACAATCATATCAATTACATCTTTTTCTACAAAGTCTTCTCAGTGCCTATACCTTATATAGTTACAGTACAAACATCCAGTGAGCTGAAAGTAATTACTTGCAAGACTCATACCCAGTGATGTTCCTTTACCATGTTCTTTCTCTAGTTAATTTTCTCTGGAAACCTATTCCATGGAAATCCTTTCTTGTTTGTCATATAAATCTTAAGGACTTTGCAAAAAATGAGAATTCTCTCAGGCAATACATTTCCTGCATGTCAAAATCTCTATTTCTTCATAGCCATTGTTAATTATCTTCACACCTGTCAATTCATGGAATACAGAAATGACTTTAGAGATGACTGTTTACAAACTTCCTTAACATATTCAGCAGTCTTTTATAGCTACTATTCCCTGTGGTAAGGTTACAGGAACAAAATAATTTGTAATTAACTGGGTTTGATCATCTATCCAAGATGGGCTTGAATGAATCCAGAATATCTAGTGCTCCAAAGTCATCAATGTTGCACTCAATAATTAGAAACTCATAGGTTGCTAAGTATCAAAAGTTTGGTGACAATTGCAACTGATCTGACTGAGTTAATAGCACATTTTTCTGGCATACAGTTCTTCACTGTCAACTTCTGAATTACCAGAATTTAAAAGTATTTATGAACCATGCTCTCTGATGGTCATCTAGCATTTATTTGAGTATAACTGCCATACATCAAATTAAGTGCATATCTTAAATTCTGTTGTATAAGGATGCCAACATATTTATCTTCAATGAATGTTTATCAACATTCTTCTGCTTTTAATATAGAAGATATCTACATCATCCCTTTCAAAAATGCTCTATGAAGCTACACAGAATCTGAGGCCTTTACTGTTCTAACCCTCTTTTCTACTAGATTTCACAATCATTTTTCTATCCCATTACATAAAACATTATTTTCATTCTAACTCCATACAATATAATAACCTTTATTCTTTGTGTTCAACTAGATTTCACAATACGTTTCTACTCTATCAAATGAAACACTGCTTTTATTGTCTGTATAATCACCTTTATTCTTTACTCTATGTAGCATAACTGGCTAAGGGTAACTAACCTTTTGTAGCTGCCATTGAGGCACTAATGATGTCAACAAGTGTAAAAGCTGTCTCCTTGGGACCAGAAAGGGTTCCTAAGAGATTTGTGTATTGCTCTACTGTTTTGGCTAAGAACACAATATCCATGGCATCATGCAGAATTTTCCCATCACGAGTAAAATTGCGCAAACTTCTGGTGCTGTCTTCAAGTCGTGTTTTACTGGCAAAGACATTTGTAGAGGCAAAATGTTCCAAGATCTTTGTGGTTTCTGATACAAAGGGACAATCTGAGGTGTCTAGTTCATGCCAGTATCCATCAAGGGCACATGTGTGCTTAGCAACTTGTAGGGTAGGTACAGATGATGATGTTCTGGTTGAAAATTTGGGGCCTCGTTGGTGAGACGGCACTAAACCAGCACATGGCAACTCTACTGTCACCCCAGCCACAGTCCTGGACCAAACATATGACCCACGATTATTGCTGGTCACTGAAATGATGACAATGATTTTTTAGACTTTGGTATATTATTGAATACTGTTAGCTAAAGACATTAATCATGATAAACTGCTTTTCATTACAACATATCTTATTCCCAAATCAATTAAAATGACATATAAAACATGACTATAATCAGTAATCATCAAATTATAGCATTAAGATGCAATGTAGAAAGAGAGATTATAAGAATGTTTTACAAAACATGACCAAAAACAGTAAGGATGGCATCATATTCTAACATCATAAAGATACCAAGCAGAATCAAAGCTTACTTAAACATTAACAAAACAGGACTGAAACAGTGATTAAATCATGACATAATCCAAATCCCATCTAGAACACATGCTTACCATTCATGGGGCAATACTTTGTATCGTGGGCAATCACATATATACTGACTGTGCGGGTGTGGTTACCCTGCTTGCCCTGCACCAGGCATGACCACTCCCCACTGTGTGTACCATTCAGCTCATGGATTTCAACCAAGCTTTGAAGGAGGAAAGAGAACAATAAGTTTATATACCACACTAACATTGTTTCCCAGTAACTTACTTCACTGCACATATCTCAGTTGGGACGATATATATCTACATGATCTGTCTACCTAGTTATTGATTTGAGTTACCCATTAAGAAATATAATACTGTTTCCTGCATTTGCAGCTAATAGCAATTAGATTCTTCATACCATGATTAGTGGTTCTGAAAAATGTTCCACTGTTGGTGGAACAATGAGTGATGAACAAACCTCTCTATAGCCTCCGGCAGAAAAGTATTCTTGATTATGGCTCCTTCACGCTGCAGGTGCTGATCAAGGTAGTTGGTGACAGTGGCAGAGCTGTTGGAGGCAGGTTCTCTAGGCATGAGGCGAGTATTTCCCCGAGCCCACCAGACACGGTGACCTTCCTCAGCACTTGTCACTCGACATCGCAGACGCAAAGAGTCCCCCGCAAACACCACCTGGTCAAGACCTGGCTCCAGCTCTACTACAGACATACCTGGACCATCTAGAGAGAGAGAAAAAAATAATGTATTGACAAGCTAATTCAACAATCATCTAAATATCTTGGTGATTTACAAAAAAATTTTATGTTTAAAAGGCAAACTAAAGTTATTAGTAGATATGCAGTAGCATAGTTAAAGCTGCATGAAAAAGCGACTGATAAGGAGAGTGAAAGAATAGGGGATAGGGGAGAAAGAATACTGCCCATGTACACCCTGCATGTTGTTGAAGGCGACTAAAAGGGACAGGAGCAGGTGGCTGGAAATCCTCCCTTCCTGTATCACTTTTCAAATGAAAGAACAGAGAAGGGGGCCAAGTGAGGATTTTTTCCTCTAAGGCTCAGTCCCTGTTCTTGACACTACCTCGCTAATGCAGGAAATGGTGAATAAGTATGAAAAAAAATATATATACATATACAAAAAAAAGAAAGAGAAATAGCTTTACACTGACAAATTTGGACAGACAAGAGGAAGCAGCCACAGTATGTACAAACTGTCTATGTTCCTTTCCATTTTCCCCACTCACACTCTTGACTGATTTTTCCCAAATGTCTTGTACTTTGTTCTTTCTCTGTCATAATCCTTCACATTTCTCTTGCTGTTATGGTCTTCTTTAATAAGTCCTTTAGAGTTCTCTCTTTTTCCCCATGTTATCTGTTTCTTTTTAATTTCCTTCTTCCTCAATCTTGTCCAATTATAGTCACTTTCACTTCCTCCTCCTCTTTCCCTTTCCTTCTTCCACTCATTCATGATCTCTCATCCCCCATATTTCCTCCTGCTCCAGCTTCCACACCTAAGTAGCTCAGCAGGGCCCTGGAGTTAATTTGATCGCGCTAATAAGGAAACTTTACCCTGGCCCAAATAACTTTGAGGGATCTGTGGGGCTCGAAATGCCTGCACCCCTGAAACCCTGACTCACCAGCACCCTTCCACACCTGGCATCCCTGTACATCAACTTTAGTCATTAAGCACAATGATACAATTTATGAGCACTTTGATATGATCCTTGAACAGGATGGTCAGGATATTATGAAACCATGAGTAAAAGTGTACACCTTGATGGTTCAACCCTTGAACGTAACAGCATGATCCTTGAGCATAATGATACAACTACTGAGTACAGAAGCATGATCCTTGAGCACGACAATATAACCCCTGAACATGGTGGTACAATCCTTGATCATGTCGTTTTAATGTCAGCAATGTTGTATAGCCCTTAAGTACGACAATAACTCTTAAGTAAGATGGCATGCCCCTTAAGCATGATGATATAACCCTTGCATATGATGGCCTGACTCTTAAAGGTCAGATTAATGGTCATGCCAGGTGTGGTGAGGCAGTGTCGTGGTCATAGTTTGTACAACCTGGTTGTCAGGATGCTGTGTAAATCTGTGATGGTGGTGGTAAGCATGACTCAGTTAATGAGATGAGTCTAGTGGTAGGAGTGAGACACAGTATCTAAAGTGTCTATTTATTCATTTAGAATTACCCCAGGGTAAATTTCTAAAAAAAGTCCTGGTGTTACCCAGGGCCTTTCTAAAGACTTCTGCAGCCCAAGTTCATGCCACTTTCAGTAGAAGGAAAATGTAGACTGCTTTGAGTATGAAGTTCTTTAATGAGACTGCATTCTCAGCGATACAGCCTCACAAAGTTAACTTTTCACTCTTGCAGGTGGAGTCCAGTAACACCTATCTAAAATCTACATTGTATTAACCACTTCCCTGATTTCAACGTACCATAATAGGAGTATTTTAAGGTTTGCAACTCTTACATGGCTACACTGACATACCACCAAAGAAAACATCCTGTGCTGAGACAATCAGGATAACATTTTCAATAAACAACATCACAGATGTATAAGCAAAACATTCAAAATATCAAAATTGGACTTTCATGGTTCTCTGTAAAACTGATTAAGTAATTTTAGCGAGATGAAGAAATTTCCCACTGTTACAGTACGTGATATACATTACAAGACTAAAATCCAGGTACTCCCCCTCCTGGAACTGGACTTTACAAGAGAGTATTCCATGGCTACTCACGGCTTTGGAGCTGGAATACACAATGGAGTATTGTAAAGGTGCTCATGGCTCTGGAACTGGACTTTACGAGGAAGCACTTGAGGGATACTCACGGCACAGGAGCTAGACCTTACAATGGAGTATTCCTGGGGTACTCATGGTCTTGGAGCTAGACCTTACACAGGAGTATTTCAGGAGTACTCAGGGCACTGGATATGGACCCTACAAAGCAGAATTCCTGGGGTATTCACGGCCCTGGGAATGGACCTTACAAAGGAGAATTCCAAAGGTACTCACGACACTGGAGCTGGTCTAGGGTGAGCTTCTTGATCTGGGTGTTATTGAGGGCTCGTGGACGGAAGCATTTAGAACCACTGGTGAGGCGCAGGTGTTTGTTGGCCACGGCCTTCGCCAACCAAGTCAGTCCGCAGTCGCACACCAGCTGTGTCATGGCCAGGTCCCTGTGGAGGGCAGAGGGGGTTTAGAGACACATGTTATGATGAAACACACACAAAATACGACATCTGTGTCTGATGGATCATGCTCTCAGTCTAACAACATACGATTCCATCTGAACTACCCTAATCTACCCTGTAGATTAGGGTAGAGTGTTTATATAGGATTAGGTCACATCAGATTGGGTTTCATTTCGGTATGGATTAGTTAGGCCTTTGACTTAACCAGCTCAAGTTGCATCTGGTAATGGATAGGTCATCCACCTTTTGGCCTAACCAGGTTCTGTCGCGTTTGGTATGGATAGGTTAGGGCCTGAACCTTACTGGGTCAGCTCAAATGCTAGGCTATACCATACCCAGGGGTCGCACCGTTGTCCTCAAAAGCTTAACTGCACTAACTTAATCCGATGTAACACTGACCTTTTCTAAAATAAGAAAACCTGATCTAACTCGACCTAAACAATTCCCAGCTACAACTCCTCTCATCCCTCTCAATCCTAGCTAACCTATCCATGCCAGACACAATAAACTACACCACTGAGCATCAAAATCGTACAGACACAACGCAGCAGCACTGGGAGACTCGGGCCTTCGTAAAAAAAAAAAAAAAAAAGAAATAACTTTACCCAAGGCCGTAACAGTTACAGTGGACGTCAAATGAAATTCCTTATTACTTAAGCGTACAAGGAGAGAGAGAGAGAGAGAGAGAGAGAGAGAGAGAGAGAGAGAGAGAGACTAATGACATGATTTTGCCGAAATGGTAGTGCTTGGCTCTCACACTCGCTCAACCAACGTCTTGCTTCGAGTAAGAGCGCTTCCCTCCCTTCCTTATCCAGCAGCGGGAGGGCTGTAAAAGCCATGCATGCATTCGAGGTAATACCGTTACGGTGTGGACGATGCCGAACAGGCCCCCCAATTTTCCCTTCACGGCTCCATAACGAGGTTGCCCAACTGGGGCCTGTTTGGGACACTGCCGTTTCGAGCCCCACCCAAGCCAAACCGGTAGCGCCAGTGATGAGATTACGGTGTTAACGCATCTGTGCACAGCCGCTTCCGGTCTCCTGAGGAAAGGAGCGCGCATGCGCGTGGCGTGAGTAACAAGACGAGCCAACTCGTCGGACACACACAAAAACCAGTTTAGAACCGGTTCCAGTCCTGTATCTGGCGGGATTACTAGTAGCCGCCCGACTACACAAGGAGACTTTAACTGCTTATTGATGACACTTCTCTGTGGCAACAGAGACTAGTTTGGGGCACAATGGGTACAGAGGACAAACGGCAACTGATACACACTGATGCTTGGAGGATTGGCATACAAGCTGTTAAAACGATGGACCTAATAATGCCTTTGATCATACGAGTATACATATACATACATCATACGAAAAGAATGAATTTCAATTTGAAATCATGGAAAAAAAAAATCGAAAACTTCCGCAATCTTTCGTATATTTTGGTTAAAAATAAAAAAAAAGCAGAGAGGAGGCAAAATCCAGACGGAAGCCGCGAGAGAAAGTCTGGAAAAAGACGCCAAGTCTGCAAAGCGCTGTGAATTATTCCTGGGATGCTGCCTGACCCCGTGTGTGTGTGTGTGTGTGTGTAGGCAGACAGAGGCGGTGAGAGTATGAAGCACAAGGACGAATGTACTGGAGGTCTGGAAGAGGAATTGCTGACTTTGGTGGGTGTGAAGGTACGCTGGGAGAGCATGAATACTGAAAAAGACAGGGGATATGGAAGAGAAGGAAAGGATATGGAAGATGAGATGGAAGAGGAAGAGGAGGAGGAGGAGGAGACAGGAGGGAAGAATAGAGAGAGAGATACTGGAAAAAGAATGGATGATGGGGTAAGAGACGAGAGAGAGGTTAAAGAAGCGGGGAAAAGGCGAGCCGCAATGATGAGACGCTGACTTAGCGAACGCGTAGCAATCACTCAATACAGCGAACGATAACCAGACAATCACTCAGTACAGCGAACGTACAATAATCACCATAACAATAAACGATTATTTACCAAGGAATGAAATACAACATATGAGTAGCGAGGCCATTATACAGCACGAGTATATTATAAAACCCCCTCAAGATCTTCCAATATTAATCCCTCGTCCCTCCATATATATATATATATATATATATATATATATATATGGAGAGAGCAGAAGAAGGTGTGTTGAAATGGTTTGGACATATGGAACGTATGAGTGAGGAAAGGTTGACAAAGAAGAT
>JAYMFT010392142.1:0-19598 GCA_038088735.1 Panulirus argus
ATATATATATATATATATATATATATATATATATATATATATAGAGAGAGAGAGAGAGAGAGAGAGAGAGAGAGTCTCCGACAAACTTCCCAAAATTCTCTTTAATATCTTAAAGTTTTCATTATTGTAACAAGCTTCGATCAAAGCTAACAATTATTCCCATTTTCTCCTGGATAGTAACAGCAACAGTACTGATGACTTGTACAGAGATGCTAATTCATATTCCTCCTAGTTTCCTGTTATGCTCATCAGGGTTTATAGTTCAGTGGGACAATACTGCCGTCTCACTTGTTTCGGTTCTCATATGGGCTAGCTGCTCCAATGGGCGGTTCGCTCCCACCATATCCATTAAGTTTTTTACAGCGGAAACTTAAATATTTCCCGTGAGTACGACGAAAGCTTTCCTAACAGTCTCTCTCGCTTGTGACTAGGGATATGAGCGCACTTATCTACCTGAGACAAACAAATGGTCAGGAGAGATATGAAATATGCTTCTGGTTGTAGTTGTTTTTGAAACCGTCAAAACAAGAGGATAAAATGAGAAAAAGATACTCGATCAGATAAGCTAAGCTCGTGTTTCATGGCCTCACTTTTAGTAAGTTTGTATTCAATATCGCCATTATGGGACCCGGCTCGTTCAGTTAGCCTTAAACCTAGTTTCGAAACTTCAGTTACTTTGGGTTTTAAAGCTTTAACATTTTGGGCGCTGTTATTTTTTGGTCTGGCACAGTCTACACTACTCAGGTACTTACTACACTACATGACCCCCACCCCTAGTACGGCCCTAACATCCCCCATCCCCTACTCTAAAAACATCCCTCCCCTCCCCTACTCCCCACCTACCGCACGGCCCACCCTTTCCAAGCTCCCAACCCCTGCAACGGACATCGCCTACCCTATCCCCCTCCTTGCGCTTGTTTGCCCTCCCCCAAATCGCTTGATCCCTGGATGACCCTCCCCTCACTAGTCCCGCACAGCATGACCCTCCCCTCCCCAAATCCCCACCTCTAGTAATGGCCTGTCCGACCACTGTGGCTGGCTCAGACCTACATGGTTAACCGTGATGATTTCTGGTCAGCACTACACCTTGAAAAGTGTTCAGATTGTGTTCTTAAATCACGTCCATTTCAACCAAGTTCACAAAAATCTAGTGACATTTCGGACATTGATTTCAGTTACAGCTATTGCTCCGGTATGGTAAGATCAGAAATATATACAAAAATAGAGAAATGGTACAACTGATACAACAATTCAGCCCTGGGTATGTAATTTGAAGAAACCTTTGAGTACAGTAACTATAGATGGTTTGGCGTATATACCTGCTATAGACAGCCTTGAGTATACCAGCTATACAGATCAGCTTTTTGTACATATCTGTAAATCAGCTCTGGATTCGTCGGAACATCTCTTAAAGCGGACGTTAAAAAGTATCCGATGTGTTCGCAATGCTATATTGTAATTAGACAGATAATATAGAAATTATAATCCATTGCTCTCGATATTCTATTAAGGCCGCCTGAAATATAATTTTCAAGATGATGAATCATCTATCTACATTGTGTTCTCTTTTTATATTATCTAAAAATAGAAAATATAAAAGTTTGTTTTTTCTTATATAATACCTGATCAAAATCACAGAAAACTTTAATGTTTCTAGTGTAAGAAAATGACTAAAACTTAATGGGAATCTTCGTTATTTAGCAAGAAATGTGCTCTCCATCACTTACATATTTACATATTATTTTATGTTTTAGCTTGAGGCACAAGTTTTTGACGAACAGTTTAGTAAAATGACTGAAAATAAAGAGAAAGATGATAGAGACCTTTTCGCCCTCAGACTTACTGTAAACCTGAGTGTGTGATATACAACAGGGAGCGTGTTTGCACTCGCGTTGTTCCGTCCCTTAACCTTGTATATATGTTCCATGTCTTTGCTCTTTATGTGTATACACATAAACACATACAAACATACAGCCCCATGAGTGTATGACACACACACACACACACACGCACGCATACAAACACACACACACATACACACCACAGCAAAGGAGTTTCGACATGTAGAGTGGCGAAGATACAGGCGACACTCCTGACTGCCACCTTTTGCAAGGTATAAGAGTGGAAGGAACCAGTAAAGTAGGATAGGAAAGGAGGGAAAAAGAAACAACGAAAAGACTATTGTGGACAAGGGATTCCATGGGGAGAGTTACAAGGAGTGATGTCTGGATGTGTGAGGAACTGGATATTAAGGTCAAAGTTGCTTTCACACTGGAAGGCACTATAGTCCCAACACCAGTGAGCCGGGGTGGATGGGAGATCTAAGAAAAGGGATATCTGGAGTGTCATGAACCATGCATTTTGATGATAAGGGCACTGTGAAGATAAAAATGCGGTGAAGATAAAGTATAGTGAAGATAATAATGTAGTAAAAATAAGGGTATGGAAATGAGCCTATATCGAATATAACACTGTAGTGAAGATGAGTATGGTGAAAAATGTGCACTGAAGATGAGGGCGTAGTGAATATGTAGGTTAATAGAGATGTGAGTGTAGTGAAGATTACCTTGGACATCACTCCTAGATTGATCAAAGATAGGTTTAAGGCCGGTCACTGAACTTAGCCGAAGAAACTAGCAGTAATACTACTTGCATTTGTAGTAATAATAATAATCATAATAATAATAATAATAATAATAATTTTCATACCAGCTCGCCGTTTCCGCGTTAGAGAGGTAGCGCAAGGAACAGACAAATATAAGGCCTCATTCTCTCACATCCATTCTCTAGCTGTCATGTGTGTAATATCATTAATAATTATATATTTATTGGCCATCAGGACAAGATACAGATACCACTGTGCTTAGAAACATGTAAGAAAATGGGCATTACCCAAGCATTCAACCTCTGGTGTCTCCATGATCCCTTGTATCATCAAGACCCAAGTTACGACTCGCCCGTGTCATCACTAACTAAGGAATCGAACCAGCCGCTGTCATCACTACCCTGTCATTAGTCCCCCGTACGTCATCACTACACCGTGGCGGTGAACACCCCTGGTTGTCTCAGGAACTGTTCCGATGTTTTCATCCCTTATAGTCCTCCGGGAGCAAACTCTCGATTAGAATCACGTCGACCTCTTCCTTTGGAGGTGGTACGGGCCTAAAGTAGGTCCAGTACACATATACTAAACCACAGGCTACGAGGAACTGTAAAAGCCGGTGGCCACGGAAGAATATCCGCCAGTAGAAATTTTTACGTTGAAGTTTCCTCATCTCTGTCCAATCTTCCGTCATCTGCGTCTTCACGCTCTCCAGAAGCTGAGGCGTCCCCCATTTTCCCTCAGCAACTGTGGAGGAGTTGAATTTCGTGAGGTAGTGGTAAATAAGCTCCTTGTCGTCCTGGCTAAGCGAGTCCATGGGCTCAGCAATTACATCCTCGAGACCTCCTGAGGCTGGGTCCTCAGTTCCATCAGTTGGATCTTCAGCCCCCGCACTTGGATTCTCAGCCTCACATGAACTTTCGACTTGAACCAATGAGTTCTCGACTTGCCCATCTAAGGCTATGGGCTATTCATTCGAGCTTTCGGTCACTGTATCTGAGACTTCGACCAAAACAGCTTGGTCCTCTACTCCACCTGTTGGTTCCTTGTCCCCAAGGCCTGGGCCTTCGAATCCTCTTGTTTGACCACAAACAGCTTCTTCTAACTGCTAAATTTCATAAAAAAGTGGTCCAGATTTGGACGTATCTTCACTTTCTCGGCTGCAGTCAAGCTTGAGTTCTTCGACAGTTTTTGAACCACTTTTCAGTTTGATTTTTACGCATCTCTCCTCGGGTCTCAGAAATATATCGTCTAGATCCTTTAGGAAGTATTCCCACATTTGGTTGTCTGGGTTCCATTCGTACTTACGTTGACTGAGCGAAAACGAAAACATAGACTTATAGCGCCTAGGCCACGGTAAACATGAAGAATATGGCCTCTTGACCATAACCTTTAAATGGTCAGGGAGTCTTTTGCCCACCTTGCCCAAGCGAATTCCGTGGATGATGAATCTATAAAACATGATTTACTTTGATTACCGACGCAAATATAAGATTATGCTGAAACTCGACGTCAAACATTTCATTGTCATATCCTAGATGTGAACAATGATATGGGTAATGTAAGTACAGCAGAGTAAGTGTGCGAAATTATAATGACGGATGACCACATCAACCTTGTTATGCAGTCTTGAAAAAAAACTGAAAAAATGAAGCTGGAACAGAAATCGAACGTCTTCAGCCGCAAAAAAGACAATACAGTACGAATACTGCTGAGCTTCGAAAAGTAACTGAAAAAAGGGTTCATGCGTAATATCTCCGATGAATTAAAGCTAAGTAAGCACTGTTTGCATATTGCTTGGAACCACTGAACAATGTCGTCCGTCGTTCAGGGTGTAGCGGCAAGGGAGAAAATGGTAGAAAGTAAGATACTAGTTACAGAAGGTACGATACTAATGTTTCCTTACCTCTAGCGCTTGGCTCGACCAGCTGCAAAAGCGTTCAGGCTGCATGACTTTGGCTGTGATGAAGAACTGAACTCGTTCGTGAATCTGTTCTTACTGAATGAATTACAGTAAACCTTTTGATACTGAAAGCTTTATTCAGCAAAAATCAGACATATCTGTAAGAAAAAGAAACGAACTGATAGATATTGAAGATACAATTATTCATATATATATATATATATATATAATACATTCCTTTTTTTAATAAGGAAAATTGAGGCTGGTAAGCCTGCGGGCGTGGTGGAGGGGCGCCCCTCTGGCGGGTTGGTAGTCTGGAGCACGCGCATGGCGACTTAACGACAACACGTCCAAGTACGTGTGGTGGAAATTTTGCCGCTATCTAAGAAGGTATTGATATGGGGTATTCCCGGCAGGGAGGATACTGTGAATTTTTGACAGGAATCAGAGTGCTGGCGACTCGGTGTTACCAAAGGAACGCTGGCCATGGGGGGACGGTACAATACCCAGAATTGTGCAGCTGGATCTGACCTTTTATGTTGTTGCACTGACGGCTGCAGTGGTATTCATTGCGCGTCTCTCGGAAAATAATAATAATAATAATAATAATAATAATAATAACATATAATTTTTATGAAAAAAACATATTTTCATGAGGTGAGATGAAAGGCAAAGTAACAGTAAGAGAATGGTTTGGAAACGTCTTAGGAGTACAGTCATGGGTTGGTGAGAGTACAAGAGCTATGGAAGGAGTAGCACTTACCCTGGAAGCAGGAGTCGTGGGAGCGTATGATATGGGAGCGTATGATAGAGTGTAAGGAAGTAAATTCCAGATTGATGTCGGTAAAACTGAAAGTGGATGGCGAGAGATGGGTGATTATTGGTACTTATGCACCTGGTCATGAGAAGAAAGATCTTGAGAGGCAAGTGTTTTGGGAGCAGCTGAGTGAGTGTCAGCGGTTTTGGTGCACGAGACCGGGTATTAGTGAGGGGTGATTGCAATGTGAAGGTGAGTAATGTGGCAGTTGAGGGTATAATTGGTGCACATGGGGTATTCCGTGTTGTGAATGGAAATGGCGAAGAGCTCGTGGATTTGTGTGCTGAAAAATGACTGGTGATTGAGAATACCTGGTCTAAAAAGAGATATACACAAGTATTCACACATATATGCGTAGGTGTGGCTCTCTCTCTGAATGTGTTTTACCGAAGTGGCTCCTCTTCGAAAATCAGTGAATAACACTGCCCCAGGAAGAAGATATGTGCCAGGTGATATCTACCCGGTTCTGTAGTGGCATAAAATATTCCAAGCTATAGCTAGACTGCGCGGATATTGGCGCAAAGCTGAAGGACCACACGGCTACGAGTAAGGGTCTATTTGACCTAACTACTCAGACTGGGTTCTAGAAGTGAATTACAAAAGGACTATGAGGCAGATCAATATGTGGAGTTAGCGCTGGGGCAGGACTTTGAGTGTGACAAAGTGGTGCTGGTGTCAAGGGTTGATACAGAGAAGTTTATGGAAGAAGGCAATTTGGGTAAAAGTAAGTGAACTGTTAAGCTGACTGGCATAGAAAGGTTTGACCATATTGACCAGTGATGTGAATTAAATCAAGAAAGTTACCAGGCATTGTGTTAACAGTGAACATCCAGGATGTGAACAGTTTGTGAACTTTTGGGAGTCTTTCATGTTGTGAATACGGTTTCCTTTAGTTTTGAAACGAAATTGACCTGTGTTAACTGTTTTGTATTTGGCATAGATTATTCTTGTAATAATTCTTTTGTAATAAATGAGTAGATTTTTTTGTTTTGTTTTGTTTCAGTGACATGTAGGAAGTCTTTTTTTTTTTTGTTCTAGATTTTCTTTGAGATGACGCGACCTGTGTGTACTCTGCTGTTGGTGTATTTTCTGTTTGAGGGCAGTGTCGCCTTGTTACTCTTATATAGATAGGAAAGACACATGAAAATATATTCATTGTCAAATTGAAGCTACTCCTTCCAGAACAGTAAGTGGAAAAACGAAAACGTAATGAGATGGTATCTGACTTGCGAGCTGGGGCACCGTACGGGAGAAGTGATTATGTCGGACTAATGTGGACATAAACCAGATGATTGGACAGTTAACAGATGCTGCTGAATTTCGAGGAGGTGACGGTGGATGGCTAAGGAGGCTGAGTAAGGATGGCACTACTTATGCCTTAAATCATGGAACTATGCGCCATGCCAAAGAAGAGAATGGAAAAAAATGGAGATGAAGAGCCGGAGTGGAGGACAAAAACAAGTTCAGAAATTTGTTCAGAGGAAAGGTGAGCTCTACTAGAAGTACCAGAGGTTAGGTCGGTTTAGAGAGAGAGAAAAAAAGCCGAGGAATATCTTTAATCGACC
The DNA here is from genome assembly GCA_038088735.1 of Panulirus argus. Lineage (NCBI taxonomy): Eukaryota > Metazoa > Arthropoda > Malacostraca > Decapoda > Palinuridae > Panulirus > Panulirus argus. The sequence goes on from JAYMFT010392142.1 coordinate 6,888, forward strand.
CAAAACGTTACATAATTACATTTGTGAAGAAAAGCTAAAGGTTTACCCTTTAACACATCTGTAAAATTAGGATAGATTACAAACAGAGAATGGCCAAGAAGCTGTTACAGAGAAAAATGAGAAAGAATCACGGAAATCTCTTGAGGACCGAATTTGTCACGAGTTAGCCGAGAATGACGCTAAATTTTCGCAGAGGGATTTTGAGAAGAAACTGAGACAATTTAGTCCAGACAAATTGCTAGGGCCGGATTAGATAATCTTAAAGCCTTTGTTTAGGAAATTTCGGAAGTCGTTAAGATGGGATAAAAAAAAAAAAAAAAAAGCCGGAAACATGAAACTAGGCGTCAGTATCAAAGAATGTATCACTAACAGTGTTTCTTGACTACCTAAAGACATTCGTCACTTTCTTCGTATTAGGCTACTCTACAAATGCATATGGTGTTCAGGGTGAAGTACGAAAGTGGATCAAGCGCTTTCTAGCTGACAGAATGTCGTGGAGTAGGGTGGACGGACACCTACAAGGATCTGTTTCGATACCTACTTCTCACTTATGTATGTATATCTAAAATGTCGAGTGAGGTAGTCTGTAGATGAAACCAAAAATGAAATAGCAATTATATAATAGTAGATAACATCTTCGATGGCTTAGACAAGTAAAGCCGCTGGTCGAAAGACCAGCTTTTGAAATTCCATGAGTGAAAAAGATACACACTGGGAGTAAAAATAAGAAATATGAATGCACATTGACTGATGAAGGTGAGAGAAGAATGCTGGATGAGGTTGGAGAAGCAGGATACCGAAGCAGCGGCATGAAACCAACAAAAGGAATCAGGATATTGTATAAATTGTTTATCTGTCCACAACATGAAACCTACAAACTTTGTAACTGTACTTCAAGAGGAACACTGCTCATTTTGGAAAATGTCCAATGTAGAGACAAAACTTGTCGTCGGGTTACAAAACAAGAGCTATTAGGAGAGGTCAAACATCTTGAAGCTACATTAGTGACGGGAAGGGATCTCAGGACATACACTGTCTTGTTCGAACCAGCAAAATCACAGTCTTTCGAGGAAACTATAAGGAAATTATGTACAGAAAGACTACAAATGAGACAAAAGTGTTTTTTCAGGCAGAGGATTGCATGTGAATGCAACGGTCTACCACATCACATATCAGATGCGATTACCTCAAGCGAATTTTAGTGTGACGAAACCCCGAAATATGCCAGAATAAGCCGAAATATACCAGATCATAGTCTGTGCCCCTTAAATTGCATGATTTCTGTTCAAATGAGCTGGCAGAACAAAGTTAGATACGTATGAAAAAGATTCGGAGCCATTACATAAAAAACATTTTCTCCATACCGCTCTCACCAGATCGGTAGCCCAAACATCGACATACTTTTTTTGTTAAAAAATGAATAACACGTAAAAATGACATATAACAAGAAACAAGAGATATGGGCCCTAACTTACCCGAGAATAATGAAAAACTTTTGGAGGGAATGTATTTGTAAGATAGCAGTAACCGCTAAAAATTGGACGGTTGACAAGTCTCCCATGACGATGGTGCCACCTCGTCATTTATATAGCGCTTTAGTGCAAGGTCTTCTTTTGCAAGAAATCATCAAACATATACCAGAATAACATTGTGCATACCATCCAAATTGCTTCCCCATTTATTAGGTTGGCCCACACCTCGGCCCTTATCGACAGTTCGGTAACGATCTCGAGCCACTCGACGCTGAGAAAATGATTGGGTCCCGGATACTGAAAAAAAAAAAAAAATTTCCTTACCTATTATGCAATGAAAATTGACTCTATTAGCATTAAAGAACAAAATAAAGTATAGCTCCTTGGTGACGAAGTTAACCGTAATCTCCACTTTGGAAGATTTACACTACATACAAGACAAGGCTACCGAATGAGAAACCTAGGAACGCTGACTAGAATACTTAAACTTACCTAACTTAGAAGTAAAAGGTTAAGAGGTGACCTGATACAAACTTTTCAAAACTATCCCAGACCAACAACCCCAGGGATTCTTTCAACACAGTAATGAAGCGTTTTCCCCCAGAAGGTCCTTCCTCTTCCCCCGCAGTAGCCTAGTCTGAAAAGCATATATTTCACCCCAGCCCACTAGGCCCCTTAAGGCCCTTTTTGATATAACAAATGGGCTCTTTATGGCTCTTTTTGAAATAACAATATGAATTGTCATATTCCTTGTGAGCTTTTTGTTATCATGATAGTTATTGTTTACCTCCACGCACATAAATGAGCCCTTCTGAAAATTTGCCCTACTAGTAAAAATTCCTTTAATGTTGCCCTGAACAATTTTCCAGCAAGACTAGAACAGACAGATTTTATTCTGTTGAGGCTTAATAGTTTTATCTTTTTTTAACGTGGAGTATTTTAAAGTAAGAGATTCAAAATCTGACGATAAATCATTTATCAAGTCTTCGACAGGTATAGATATGAAAATCACAAATGTTATCTACTTATTTTCCTTTCATTCTTTCAGCACGAAAGCCTGGAGAGGAACCAATAGTCCATGTTTAACTAACTTTGTGCATTCTATCAATTTGATAAAACTCAGGGGATTCCATAGATCTTGACCAAAGTGGATCTTAGCCCATTTTAAGCTAACAATCATCCTGTCTCCATCACTCACCGTAATTATATACATCTAGTCACTGTGGGCCGAGATCGACACTAATCGAGATGATTTTTTTTTCAATGTATGTACGCATGTATGTATATATATATGTACGAATGTATGTTCGCACGAAAGTTAATCAGATCATCGAACAAGTTATAAATCACAGTCCCATCATCACTCAATGACAGTTATATCTATAAAAGAGGTGGGCCGAGACTGCTGCCTAACTGAAGGTAGGGACCGGTGTCATGCGAACCATATCAACTAGGAGATAATTTAGATGGTACACATGGTCTGTTATTCTAGTATATTTTGATAGTTTCACCTTAAATGTAAGTGCACCAAAATGCTTTATAAAAGACTAGGTGGCATACGCCACCGCCAAGGGAGACATGTCATTACCATACTGTTTTTGGGTTTTTCGCTGTTTTGCTTATTGTTCTTGGATACATTAAGACCCTAATTACTTATATTTTTTTATTTTCCTAACTTTTATCATTCATATGGAGAAAAAATTGTAAATATTGTAAATATGATGTTTGTGTTATGGTCTCTAGTAAGAACGTTATGAGAATTAGTATTTTATTTTTTCTGTCTGGCTACGAATCTTTTTCTTTTATATCACACTTTGTGCTGCCAACTCATCTGAAAACAAGTTAAACAATATCGATGAAAGACTTTACTGTTCTATTTCGTTATATTTCGGGGTTTTGTCATGGTAATTTAAAACCATGCTTGTTAAGCTACCTTGATAAAAATACATCAACCTTGAGTGTGCATGAAGATATTTTAGAAAAAATCAGGGCTCATGCTCAACGCTCACCCTGAGGAATGGTGGAATTTTAGGCAAGTTCTAATGGCTAAATTAGAAATTATGAATCACCCTAGTCCTATCGGAATTTCTCAGTTCAGTTCAGTTTCAGTACTTCATTCCTGGATAGAGGAATCGGGATCCTATTGCGGTCACTAGGTACCCCTGTACAATGGTACCAGAAGCATCTGTCACGCATGTACATTTAAACATAACAAAGGGGCTTACTGAAGCCTAAGGAAATAAGGACACTCCTTCAAGACATCATCATTATTGTTCACATAATGTCTGGCCAGTATGGGGAGGGTCATCGTGTCTCCGTCAAGGGGTCGTGGAGTGATGGTTCAGAAGGCGTCACGGAAGCGTTGTGTGGGGACATCTTTGAAGGCAATGGACAAAGATGCGGCTGTCGGGTCTTTTGCATGATGGACAAGCGCGTTGCTCGGGGTAGGTAGGGATGCCAGTCTCCCAAGCAAAGTCATACCCGATGATGATACGAGCAGCGATCACGTCCCTTTTCCGTGACCCTTTCCCAAAAACATGCGAGAGGTCAGGGAGTTTACGGAGGGTATCTTACCAGCTTCTCTCTGCTTGCGGGTAATTTGTCATGAGTTGTAAAAGTGTTCGATGAACAATGTAGTCAGGTGTGGCCTTGTACAGCTGGTCTTAGCAAGGCCATCTGCTGCCGCATTCCCCGAGATACCTACATGACTAGGTAGCCCTCGTATTTTATCTTAAAATAACAGGGGGTAACTTTTCCGAGGAGCGTCTGGTTACTACGAAAGTGGAAATCCAATAATTATTTCAACTCACCTTACGGGAACACGGTGGTTCATTCTCTGGGACGACGACTTTGAAGTAAGTTAAGTCAAGATATGCAAAATAAGCTTGCAAGTTACCATGTGGCTACATTAATCAAAATGAAAATGACAACTGGATTCCTGTTGATGAGCTTTCTCAAATCCTAAAATCCACCCATTCATGTCCTCACTATATCTTGAATGCACGACCTGTTTCTCATTGGAAAACTACCGATTTCCAAACAAGACATTATAGTATTCATCTCAATATTTTTAGAGGAAGACTGTGTTAACAGATAACTCGGAAACCATCAAGAGATAATGAATGGAAATCACTGCTTTTCCAAAAAGAATGTTAGAAAATCCGGATTGGAATAATGTAGGAGTTATCAGAACTCCTTACAGAATGTTTACTAAAATAGGCGGGAAAAGTTCTCTGCAAGATACGTGAAGATGGTTCAAAAGACTATTTTGTAAGTTTGCTTTCATTACCAATATGTTTCTTGAAGGTAATATTACTGTCGCCATCCGCGAATCAGCGAAATTTATCGCTACCAAATGGAAGTCACACTTGAGTGATAAGCTGATGATTACGTATCATGAAATCATCCGTCGAAAAGTCTAACTTTTAAGATGATTCACTGAAACTCGTTATGTCTCCATAATTATTAACTCTGAAAGGTCCTTGTGGTCATTTTTAAAGTCATATTGACAAATAATGAAAACTACATGAAAACGAACTCGTGCGGAATGTAACCTTGGGAGACCAAAATTTACAGAGCTAAACGTATCCAATGATACGATTTTATTTTTGATCCAGTTAAATTTATTGTCTAGGAATCCACGTATTTCGAAGTTAAATTTATGTTTCCATGGTATTCGGTGTGTTTTGCAATATTTTAACTTTAGTTCCATCGTAAATCACTTACATTTTGAGATATCCCTCCCTTCAGCCAACGATAATGGGGACTCCCAGTGGGATCCGGGTTTTTGTTTGAGGGAAAGAACAAAAAGTAGTGACATGCGATAGAAATGAAGGTTATAATTGTTCAAAACACATCAAAGAACCTCGAAAAAATAATTTCAACCAAACCAAACTAAACCCAGCCTAACAAAGTTTGCTGAATATCCGAAATGGTAATATGCCTTGTCTTAATACAGGTGTTTAAGACCACCTTATTATTAACTTACAAATAAGAACATAAGAAGTGAGGACTCTGCAAGAGGCCTATTGACCCATGCTAGGCATGTCCTGAGTCTGTCCACCCTAAAACCAATCGACAGATCCCATAAACATGTCCAACCTTCGTTTATAACTACTTAAATACGTAGCTTCCACTGCTGTACCTGCCAACGTATTCCATAAATCTTCTACCCTTTTCCCGAACCAATTTTACCAACATCCGACCTGGATCTATTATTTTCTAATTTGAATCCATTATTTCTTGTCCTGTTTGGTGGTGTCTTTCTAAGAACTTTATTTATGTTACCTTCATTAATGCCTTTAGCCCACTCAAAAACTTAAGTCATATCCCCTCTAGCCCTCCTCCTCTTAAGTAAGGGTTAATTTAACCTTTTTACCTTTCTTCATAAGTGAGGTTTCTAATTCCAGGGATCATTTTTGTCATTCGCCTTCATACTCATTCTATACAATCTATATCAGCTGCATAGTATGGAACCCAAAACTGTCTTGCATAATCCAGATGTGGTCTCACCAACGCAAATAAAGATGCAATAATGTTTAGAAGTTTTATTGCTAAATGCCCTATTAATGAACCCGAACATCGAGTTAGCCTTATTACGCAGTCTGATACAAGGTTGCTGTGGCTTAAGTTCTTTGCGCACCAATACTCCTAAATCTATTTTGCATTCTGTTTTACCAATAGTACTATTGTCCAGTTTGTAATTAGCATTCCTGTCTTTACCCACACTAAGTGTTCTGCATTTATCTATATTGAATTCCATTTTCCATGTACCCGCCAACTCTGATAATCTATCCAAGTCCCTCTGCAATTTCACTGAATCTTCATGTGAATTTATTACGGCCCCTATTTTTGTATCACTGGCAAATTTACTTAAGTCATTGGTCATTCCCATATCCAAATCATTTATATGTATAACAAACAAGAGCAGTCTCAAGACTGACCCCAGAGGAGCACCACCAGCTACTATGCCTCAGTCTGATGAAACTCTGTCGATGCATACCCTCTGTTCTCTGTCAGTGAGCCATGCCCTAATCTAATTTAATACACCACCCCCAATGCCGTGTGCTGCTATCTTTCTGAGCAGACGCTCATGAGGTACCCTGTCAAAAGCTTAGCTTAAGCCTAGGTATACAATATCATAACTCGTACCCTGATCAATAGTTTCATATACTTTGTCATAGGAGAGAAGGTTACTGAGACATGACTTCCCTTTTGTAAACCCATGTTGTGGATCCTTAATGAGATCATGTTTCTCCAAGTGTTCCCGTATTTTGTCCACTATGATCTGTACTTGTTTCCAGTTTTACAACGGTAGGTATCTTTTGAGTGACTGTGGATTTAAAGATGAGTAAGAAAAATGTGGGCATCGGTGATATAACATTATGCAGTGGAATGTATTCTAATTGTTTTTACATCAGATTATATGAAAACTTTGACTGACTTTCTAGAGGGGTGATATTTACCTTTTCTTTTTTTGTAATATTTTTGAAATAATTGATTATTATAGGCTTCACCTAGTAATTAGCTACTATGTCTAATGATACAGTGAAAGAAAAGTTGATGTATTATTATTGATTGATGCTTTGCTTGAATAGTTGTTTATTCTGTTATGAGAATATGTGAACACTGCATTTGGCAATTTGTGGTATCACTAGTGTTTTAGACATCCAGCGAATTTTAGGATATGTTAGGTTTGGTTTGGTTAAAGTTGTTTTTCAGATGGGTTTTTGATGTCGTTTGAATGATTCTGACCATCATTTCTATCGCAGATCACTACTTTTTGTGATTTCCCCCCTTAAAACCCCAGTAATCAGATGGATGTCCAAAACAATAATGTACCCAATTTGTATATATATATATATTTTTTTAATCCTATGAGAATGAATAGCTCAGAAGTAAGCTGGGCCTGAATATAAAGATGGAGGAAAGTGGATTAAGTGTGAAAATGGAAGAAATGTTTGAAATTCCAAAGAACATAAGTAAATCTAACTGGACTTTCTATGTGAGGAGAGAATAAACATATTTTGCGTTTTTCCATGCTTATCTGTTGCTTTCATGTGCCTGCGGTGGGTAGTATTCCACCATGATTTTAGCACTGAATATTGAAGTGTTTTTCTTTTGTAATAATAGTCCTGTGCCAAGAGAATAGAGTAAGAGTGTTAGGGCATGATTTGGAATATTACATTTTATTCTATGACATTCGATAAGATGATAGTGGTGAAGGTTTTGAAGGTCAAGGAAAATTTGAGCTCAACCAATTTGCTATATACATCACATTTGTGATGTATATAGCAAATGTTTGGGGTTGTCCAGAAGGAGTTCCTAAGATCTGTACATGCAGTCAGCTTTTGGTAGAAAAAAGTATTACTATAAACATACAGTGGTAAGGTTACCGTTTCGAACACCCACCTGTTTGTAAATTTTGTTTTTCCAATGGTTTTTGATGTGTTTTGCATGAATCTTACCTTCATTTTCTACCATACATTACCTTGTTTGGAGATATTACCCCCTTTTTATCTGATAATAATGGGGGACCCCCAGTGAGGGGAAATCACAAAATGTAGTGATTTTTAAATTGAAATGAAGGTCAGAATCATTCAAAAGACATCATAAACCATTGGTAAAACAATTTTAATCAAACCAAACTTAGCCTAACAAACCTAATCTGGATATTCTAAACAGTAATGATACCCATACAGCTCCCAGTGATAAGTTGCTCTCTACCTTTATGTGTTTCATGGTTGATTTTATTGATTTAGTGATAAGATATACCCAGTATTAAAGTATCGTCTAATATACTATTATATGACTTAGTTTGCAGTAAGCTGCTAAATTGCCTTTATATGTCTCTGTTTACAATTTTTGCACTCGTGTTTTTCTGAGAGAATTCGTGCATGTGTTGTTTGAGTTTGAAATTTTTATTTTTAGTCATGAGTATGTTTTGTGTCCTCTTATAAGCATTTATAAGCCAAAAGTTGTTGACAGCAGCCTTCATCAGCAGTGCAGCATATAAAGTTTATTACGTTTGATCAGCTGACTAATAACACAGAGAGTGAGTTAACATTCCAGTCTTATGATTCTTTGTCTTGTGTTCTGAATATTATATAACTGATATACTGTTAGATGCTAGAGGTTTAGTAGTATGCTTCTAAAATGTCTGTATATGTCTGTATGTTATTTGCAGTCATTTTCTTAATTCAGAGTCCATGTTCTGATATATGATGTTTTGGCAAGTTGCAAATGTTATAGTATCTTATGATATTCATAAGCATGTCTTATACCTCTTACGAGCATATATTATCCCTAAGTTTTGGAGGGATGTCTTATGTAGTGTTTATTTACATTTGATCAACTGATTTTATATGCAGTGAGTAAATTGCCATTTAAGTCTAACGGCTCCTTAACTCTTATGGTTTGGTCGTGATTTTACTGCCTTAATAGTCATCTGTTTATTGATTGCTATGTGATGATCATGCCTGATTTTCCCTTTTATGCTTATATAGGTCAATGGTAATAGAATAAGGTGTTAAACAGCATTTTTGTAGTCATGCTTATGATATGTGAAATATTTTTTCCAATCGCAGTCGTGAGTAACAAGAGGATGAAAGACGCAGCTTATGCAGAAATTGAAGCCATTTTTTGCAGTGTCTAATAGTGGGAGTGAGTTTGAGCATGTGTAGATACAGTGCAGTGTTAAGTAGGTAGAAAGACCTTACCTGGTTCCATCCACCAGCTCAGCTCCATCAGTTCCTCTGTACAGATGATATAAGACTGAGAATCTAAGGCCTAAAGCCTTCCAGAGTTAGACTGCATTTGACTTGTGAAAGATTTGATACTTAGTTACAGGTATCAGATTTATAGATTATGATAGTAAGCTTATTTTTAAATAGCTTTAGTTGTAAATAATTCATGATGTACATAATACTGAAGTAGATGTTAAATGATAGATACCATGACTAAATAACAGCTTTTATATTTCACCACTTGTCACTTTTCCAAGATTTTATGTTTCATAAAAGATACTGATATGATATAATGCATACTGGTATTCAGATTGATTTTTTTATTCTAATAAGTAATGATTCTAGCTGCTAATTGATTTAGTATGTATGTGTGTATGGGGAGACAATTTTTGAAATTTTTCTGCATTTCTTTTATGTAAATTATCATTTTCATTTATCTTTCTAGCAGGGCAAAGCACAGGGTAGTCGGACTGTGAATTTAAATGGAAAAAATTTGGAGGACTGGAAGTGTTTTAGATACCTGAGAGTGGACATGGCAGTGAATGGAACCATGGAAGTGGAAGTGAGTCATAGGGTGAATGAGGGGGTGAAGGTCTGGGAACATTGAAAAATGTGTGGAAAGTGAATTCAATATGTGAAAGGGCAAAAATGGGTGTGTTCAAAGGTATATCACTCCCAATGTTATATGGATGTGAGGTATGGGCTATAGAGGAGAATGTGCAGAGAAGGAAGGATGTGTTGGAAATGAAATGTTTGAGGATGGTGTTTGGTGTGACGTGTTTTGATCATTTAAGTAATAAAAGAGTGAGAGAGAGGTGTGGTAATAAGAAGAGCATAGTTGAGAGAGCTGAAGAAGGTGTGCTGAAATTGTTTGGACATATGGAAAGAATGAGTAAGGAGAGGTTGTCAAACAGAATATGTGTCAAAGTGGATGGGAAAAGTAGAAGGGGTAGACCATACTGGAGATGGAAGGATGGAGTAAAAAAGATTTCAAATGCTTGGGGCTTGAACATGCAGGAGGATGAAAGGTATGCATAGGATAGATTGAATTAGAGTGATGTGGTGTATAGGGGGAAATGTGATGTCGATGAACTGAATCAAGGCTTATAAAACAGCTGCGGGAAACCACGGAAAGGTTTGCAGGGCCTTGTTTGATATTGAGTGTTGTGGTTTTGGTGTTTTATACATAACAGGTAGAGAGTGGCTGTGAGTGAATGAGAATGAATGAATGAAAGATCTATCTACTAAGGTTTTCTACAAATTTAATTGCCAGGTATAGAAAATTCATCCATTTGATACTGAAAAGGTACTAGAAAATGTTATACTAGTACTTTCATTTTTTGAAAGAAAATTAACACTTTTAGGGTGTTCCCCCTGATATTTGAATATGTGGCAAAGGGGGGTCAATTACCAAAAAAGTTCTCTAAGTTGAATACTTGTTAAAAAAAAAGACAGAAACTATGAAAATATCACTTAATTTCCTTAGGCAGGTTAAAAATCAACAGAAACTATGAAAACATCACCTGACTTGCTTAGGCAGCCAAGTAAGAAATCAACAGAAATTATGAAAACCATCTGAGTTCCTTAGGCAGCCTAGTTGATAATGAATAGAAGCTATGAAACATTATCTAACCTCCTAAAAGGTCTATCCCACTAAAGGATTGATATGGTGTACTGCTGTGGACGACATTTAATGGCTACTTATGGGACAGTGGCACGAAAAACTGCTTGGTGTGTCATGTGTTGTTTTGCTGGACATCATTGATCCCAATATTCCATTCATTGAATGTTGATTCATGAATTTACCTTATTTGTGATGTAACCAGACAGATAAACCACTGGCACTCAAGTTGGCAACAGGAGGTGTTGCTTTTCACGCAGAAAGTAGGTGGATTCGTCATCTCTCTTGACTCAAGTAGGCAGAAACTGCTTCAACTCTGATTGAAGCATCAGACAGCCTGGATTGCAGAAGTAGCCCAGTATGAACTCTGATTGAAGCATCAGACAGCCTGGATTGCAGAAGTAGCCCAGTATGAACTTTTGAATGAAAATTTACTTTATTAGCAGGTGTGTTATGGGGCAAACACCTTCAGAACACATTGGTCTTGTCTGTATTATAAAAATTGTTCAGGGTTAAGATGTTCATCCTTCTCTTATTTAATAAGATCAGTCACATACTTTTCATTAGCTTTTTTTCCTGAACAGATTTTTACCTGTAACCTTTTAATGAAGAATGTCACCCCTTTAAAGCCCACCATACCCTGCTCCCACTTAGAACATAGCCATGAACCCATGGGAGCCCCATGAAAGGGGTTCTGGGGTTCCATAACTAACTGACTAGATGATTGATGTCTGTAACATTTGAAATGTTCTCTTGAACTTCAATTTGTTTTTTCTTTTCATGCGCAAGTGTATATATTCATGTCTAATCCTCTCTTCCTCTTTATGCATTCCACTCTATCTATATCTCTGATGACTTCAAATTGGAACTCCCTCAAAGGTGTGGCCACAGCAACAGAGTCTCCATAACTGATCTCTGATGACTTCAAGTTGGAACTCCCTCAAAGGTGTGGCCACAGCAACAGAGTCTCCATAACTGAAGAACTCCAGTGCTGCTTCTTATCCTTTAGTGCCACACTCTTAACAGGCCAGTGGCAGAGGGCAAGTCTAGTGCAGTGTTTACAGAGGCCCCTATCTAATGTTCCTAATGACCACTTCTATCTAATGCACCTACCTACTGCATCCACCTAATGCTTCTACCTAATAATCCTGCCCAAAAGTTCCTACCTACTACTTCTATCTACTGCTCTTACCATTTTGCCAAAAGGCAGGGCTAGCACATAGTGCTCACCGCAAGAAAATCTACAGTTACAAAGAATGAGCTGCATGAGTTAAGTGTTGTCAAGTGTTACATACAGTGAAAGATTGTATGTTTATGGACAGATGCCAGTAGTCCACATGTTAGTGAGGCAGAAAGAAAAGACAGCTACCTGGATCAGAGAGTGCAACTTGACAACCACTAAAGTGCTGGCTCATTAAGCAAATGTCACTAACCCTCCTGATACCCAGGCGGGTAGTACTGGTGATATACCTCCTTGTTCGTTAGCTGCCCACTTTTTGATAATACAATAAAACCCTTTATGTAGGTAAAATATAATCATCTTTACTTTCTTTTCTGAACTTAATTTATGTTTTCAGCAGATGTGTTAAGAAAATTGCTTTAACCAGGAATATATATTTATGAGATTATCATCTTTCATGACTTGTCTGTAAAGCATAGTTTGTGAGTTGTATATCATATTCTGATATCATTATCATATTAATGTAATATGTTTTTTCCCCTGGGAATAGGGGTGTAAGAAAACTTCCCCCGTATTCCCTGCGTGTCGTAGAAGGCGACTAAAAGAGGCGGGAGCAGGGGGGCTGGAAACCCTCCCCTTCTTGTATTTTCAATTTCTAAAAAGGGAAACAGAAGAAGGAGCCAGGCAGGGAGT
>JAYMFT010392163.1:0-19597 GCA_038088735.1 Panulirus argus
TTTTTATTCTCCCTAAAGTTTACCGATATTCTCTCACCCCAGCTCTCATTTGCCCTCTTTTTCAACCTTTGCACCTTGATTAGGGCCTCAGCTGCTCGTGCCGTCCCAGCTAACATAAAAAAATAGGATCCCTTTTCTGTAGGATGCCACAGATGAAGGACTAAATGGCGGAGATGGCTTTTTGATAACATACAACCTGATGATGCGTACTGAGGAGGTCTGCAGGTCATGTAATGAGATTTGCCCACAGCGTACGTAAGTTTATGTCTTTGCTGATAATTATATTTTGGTTGACCGTCATAATGTTTCGTAAAGTCATACGAAGGTTAAAACCACAAAGGTCTTACATTTGTCTAGGTTGCTGTAAATAAAGTCAAGGAATCTACTGAGACAGTAAATGGGGAAAGTGGTCTTCATATTACTGTACCAAATCAAAGAGGTAAGTTTATGGAGCTTACAAGATATGTGTATGCCTGATGAACTGCCTCACTGCAAATGATCCGTATACGGTTTCAATAATTTTTCCTTTCACTCAGATGATACAAGCTATAGAGTCATTAGATTTTGAACTCTGTGGTTACATGGGTTCATATAGTTAGTGCCTCTACAGGGCAAGTTTTATCTAAATCGGAGATTAGAATTTGACACCACTGTCCTCCTGCGTCATGACAAGGTATCTAGGATCATATGGAATTATTGATATTGATAAACTTTTGAATGATGGTGACTGACTTGATCCAGATGGTTGGAAAGAAGGAAGAGACTTCAGTGAAAAAGAATGTTGGAGACCCTGACCAGATAATCTGCATACAGTTACTAACAAAAGGAATTCCAACATCTCAGCAGAAGTGTCATTTCTTACTCTATTGAGTATTACTTTAAGTTCGGCAATAATTTTTCTGTTCAATCCCATCAATTTTTTGTTCCGCAAAAGGAGACAGACAATGGGCTATAAGCACGCCAAAGTAGAAGGATTAAACACAAATTCACGGAGTAGGCTGGGGATCCGAGAGGCATGGCAATGGTTGTAACTCCCAGAGAGACTAAAGGATCGTGAAATATCATAAGTCCATCGGTGAAAATAAGAACCGATGACATTGCAGAAGTATTTGCTTAGCTCAGCGAAGGACTCCAAACAAGATTGCATCAGTAAGGAAACGGACATAGTCCGTGTGTGTGGAAGGCTCCAATCACGGACAAAAGTCCAAATCAAGGTTGGGATTTAATTGCAATACAGAGAAAATTATGAAACGGAAAAAGAAAAGACAAGGGAAAGTATTTACGAATTTGGATTAGGCGAGTCGAAGGTAGGCTTAGGGGTAGGTGGGATCAAGAGAAGGTGTGTCTGGCAGATGGTGATGAACTGAGTGTAATTTGAGTTATTTCGTCATTAGAGAAATTGATTAATGACGCAGGGAAAGGAGGGAGTCTATTTGTTCAAATCGCTCAACATTTACAGTTGCATAAGCCAATGACTGATGGCTTGTTTCCGATGTATGTTAGTAGGGTTGGGAAATTTATTTGCAGCACGTATTTCACAAATTATCTGTTGTGGAAAGCCTTAAGCAGGCTGTATTTTTGTTGAAAAAGGGGCAGATTTGATTGCAGATTAAGCCTTTCTTAGGCTGGACGTACCAACACCCTTGGTGCTGTAGACTGCGTCTATTTTTAATTTATTCTTTGTGCAAGACTTCCTGTAACTTATTTCTCTGGCTTTTTAACAGCTTTTTTCATACTGAAACAGTCGTAGTTGTCTGTATTTTTTATCCCCCGAGTTTCAGAGCATATCTTTTTAGTATAGTAGTTATTACTGAGTAAAATTCACATGGTTCCTTTGCTGTTTCTCACTCTGAACTGTGGGTTCTTGTGTGTGTATGTGTGTGTGGAAGGTGACATGAACACCCGAAGGTTAAATCATACATACATCAGATATAACAGATATAACAACTTTGAACCTTTATGAAAATTACGAAAACTGGACATGCACAAGCTACAGTTTGGCAGGGCAATCAGCCGCAGACTGTACCTAGCTTCAGTGCTCAACAAGATGTTTCTTATTCTGCTGGTGTAGCGAGCACATCCTGTACAGGCGTCTCCTCGCTCTGGGGATCCGCCACACAGACTTTACTTATCCTGCCGTGGTTCGCACTGTACTGGGGGAACGATTAACCTTCACGAGATTTGGTCATGTATGGATTTTCTATAAGTAATTTGGTTACGAGAAGATTTCATATTACATTAGATAGCCAGTAATCTTTTTATTTTTAGGTCTGAAAATTAGTGTGTAACCACTGAATCCCGACAGTGCAGCTTTATGACAGGTAAAATGAAATAAAGTCAGTCAGAAGTGCATGAAGGTATCTCTCAGAAATTTCCTGATCTCACAAAACAATAAGGGGATTAGTGCGAAAGATGAATAATAATTAATTACCGCAAAACGAGAATAGCTTTCCGGGAACTTAATGAGAATAATTACAGATGGAACGAAATCGTGTCACCGATTTTGTGGCAAATGAGGATCTTTTAATCGATGACATTGTCTTCTCTGGTGAGTCCCATATCTGTATTTGGGATGATTAATTAACAGAATCAGAAAGGGCACAGGACATGAAGTACTATTTCATCTAAAACTTACCGCCATTTGTACAAGCCTTGACAGTCACAAATCCACTTAACACCAGACAGTAAGTATTAAGCTTCACATGCTGAAGTCATTCCGATGTTTTTAGAAAAAATGCAGAAGACAACTTTCATTCCTCTAGATACCTGAACGTGCTGGATTCATTGGAAAAAAAAATATGGCCGATACTGTAACTAAAAATTAATGTACGAAAAAATTAGAGGTAGAATATCATTGTACCTACACATATGGGACAATTAAAGAACTGCGTCAAAAGGAACTTTCGAGAAAAGGAACTATTGGAAAGAGGGGATACGAAAAAGGATATATTTTTAGCGGATATATAGTGGGTGGGTAAATTGCGTCGCGGTCATTTCAAATTCTCGAGGGCTTGAGTCTAATTACGCCGCGGGGAAAACTGAATACCGCTTTCAACAACATTGTAATTCGTTCGTCTGCGATCAAATTCCTTTTACTGAATTTAGATTGTTAGTTCAATATTCGTCAATAACAGGGTAATTACTCACCCAGTGTTGAATAAATTAGCACTGAAAAACTGAAAAGGTTAATGTGGGAAATATCCACGCTGTCTGTATGGTAAAAAAAATTGCCCCATTGAAAGAGTATGAACTGATATGATGATATATATACAGAGAGAGGTGTTGGACCCCATACATGTGGCAAGAATAGGCGTGAGGATGTCATTGAGGCTAAAGTTATTGGAAATGTAGAGTAAATTTTGAGGATAAAGAAAATGTATAAGATGTGCTCTGATGAAGAAAAGGTTATATTTTACATTATATTCGAAAACGCAACATACTGAGAGGGAATGATACGTTGGATAATGCAATCAAAATCATTAATGTGTTGTAGGAACAAGGCAGCAAAAACACGTTTCTAGAATACAAAAAAAAAAAATAGTCTGTTCACTACAAATCCTACACCAAACACCTATCTATACTCTAAATGTCACTTCCATTTCAAAATGTCACCTTCAATGTCTAACCCCTACCCCTTCTCCTCTAACCACCTTCTTAATATATCAAAAGAAATATCACATGAGCCGAGTGGGTGTAGGGTGAATGGAGGATAGCGTAGCCCTCACAGGACCCTAGTGGGTGTAGGGGCTGCGTATACTGCATATTCCTCCTGCAGGTGGCGGTCGTCTAAATGGACCTTCGTTAAGACCCATTTGTTTTGAAAGTATAAAAAGAACTGTTGTAAAGCTGTTGAGAAAAGCTTATCTCATATTAGAGACTTAAGTCTTTATGAGGTTTTGTACACTGTAGATAGGGATAGGTTACGGTGCTAAAGTAAGGCATGTGACCTTTGGGCGTATGATAAAAACATACATGATCACTACCAACCCATCCAAATAACTGAGACCCATTTGGTTAACTTATATATCAGGTAAGTTGTTATAAATATGATAATGCCATAATGTACCAGAAACAAATGTTTGACCTGGTCACAAACATTATGGCTAACCAAACTATATCAAGTTCAGATACATATCGTAAGAGAACCAGTTTGATCCCAAATGCACACCCTCTATCCACAATTAAGCACAACACCGATCAGAAGTGTTTGATTATTCAAATAAATCCACATAAAACGAAAGCTTTGATCAATCTATCATGGAATTTAGCCTTACTTATCTTCCCTGGTCGGTAGAGAAATTGTCATGGTTGGTACTTTCCAGTTGTAGGTTGTAGCCGGCCCCTCGGTAGATCATAGGGAAACCCTGAACCACACTCACTACTGCACAGGACGCTCACCGCGCACTTTGAGGTCTTCTCAGACAACGGGAGTCTTTAGTCTCATGGCCTTCTAGTAGTACTAAGAATATCAAGCATATAAGCTTGTCGTAGGTAGACTCAGCAATGCACGGAATGCGATTATATATATATTTCCTCACTACAGTCCACCAGCTGTTATGAATTAGAGCAGTGCTTCCTTATTTCTCCCGCGCTGCAATATGATTTTTACGTGATTATACTTATTTATGTGGAATATATGATTAGTGAATGCAATAGCTACGCGGGAGGTTTCTCCAGTCGTAGTAATGTCTGGTTGGAAAGGGTAGATGGGGTGAATGGACTGAGTGGCTGGACATGTAGCATTGATGCACCTGTCGCCACCAACTCTGCCTTGAAGGTTTTAATCATCTCGATTCACCTCACATTCACTACTTTATTCGATTTTCCACGAAGTACAGACAGTTGAATTATGTAATGAATGGATAGTCTCATTTCCTGATGTATATGAATGCGAATGTTATAGCATTGTTGAGAAAAGTGGACGGGGTTGGAATAGCGCCAGTCGCCATTTAGTAGTTAAAGAACATTTAAGTTCCGCTGAGCCTACAGCCCATGGCAGTGCAGTTATATAAAAAGGTTATGTAAGGGTCAGGTTCATAATACCTGTAAGTGACCGTGTAACAGGTTACAGGAGACTACAGGATGCATACAACTACAGTCGCTAAGTGCCATCCAAGTTATTTATAGACAAAACCGCACGATGTTCTCTAAAGAGAGGACATGACCGGCTCCAGCAGTCTCTCTATGCACACCTGCACATACCTGACACCCCCGTCTTATAGCTTGTAACAAGATAACTAAGTAATTTAACATCGTTGTTTAGAGGCAAGTGTATCTTATCTGGTGTCTGGCCTTGATATTACTTTAGCAGACTTATTGCCGTCGAGATATGGCTTTACACGTCTTAGAACTGCTTCAGTATCGATGTGTAGGAAGTAATGTACTAATGTTCATTAATGTTACTTCATGACATGGGAAGTTAGGGGTTATTTTAAAGCCATTTGGAATAAAATCTGAATCGAAACTGCGGCGGCCCAGCAGCACGACGCATTCCACATG
Organism: Panulirus argus; assembly: GCA_038088735.1. Lineage (NCBI taxonomy): Eukaryota > Metazoa > Arthropoda > Malacostraca > Decapoda > Palinuridae > Panulirus > Panulirus argus. The sequence continues at coordinate 5,500 of JAYMFT010392163.1, forward strand.
ATGACGTGTGGTGAATTTTGCGGTTAATAATGATCCACCTTCCCCCACACTGCAGGGCCGAACTGCACTAGTTGGGAGACAGTGGCGTTAACCCCACTCGCTCAGATATAAATTCCATTCGGAATCTCGACTTTCTTTGCAGAAAAGCCAAAGCTGAGTAGGCAGACAAGGTTTGCGAACTGGATCGACCGCGCCTTTCCCATAATGCAACAGGAGCCGCAGCCACATAATATGGCGGACACTCTTGAAAGCGAATTAGGTAATTTTTGTGATATTGGTGTGTCCCACGCTCCCGCCCGGGCGGGAACTGCTCGGACATGTCCCCCAGGGTGCCGTGGTGCAGCGGGAGGCCGTGGTGGTGGTGTGATAAGGGTGTGGTTGGCCACAGGGCCCCAGCAGGAGCTATGTGTTCTGATGATTGTTTACATTTCGCTCTCGCCCCACGAATGGCGTAATACTCAAATGCAAAAATTCCCAACTCGGGCCTGGTGTTGGCCAATGGCTTATATCTGGTGCCGTTGTAGGAGGCTGGCGATACCTAGGGGCGTCCCAATCCTGGCAGGGGCTACCCCGCTCGGTAATGATTGATTATTGAGCGGAATTCAGTATTTCTAAAAGTCTTCCCAGGTAGGACGGATTGACATTATTAATTACATGTTGGGTAATTACAAGCGGTGGGACAGGCTAGTTTTAAGGAGGGATTAGTGCGGTGGTCATCTCTAGGGATGGGATCGTAAGGGGGAGAAATCCTTTGGTTACTTCTATGTTGCAAAAGAGTTGGTATGCAATTGCGATGTCAACTCGAGTAACTAGTGAGTTTTGTGGTTACTAGTTGCAGGAAGTTGACATCACATTGTGCCCCACCAGCTCTTCGTTATATGAGGGTAACTGTGGGTATAACCCTCTCCATAAGCTTATTCTTAGTGTTGAACATGACACTGTTCTCTCCTTTAAGACTACTTGGCCTGTGGAATTATGGGCTTCTTTATTTTCTGAAACATTTGCCTGGTGAAGCAGAGGCTTCCCTGATTTCAGTTTCCCTCCACTTTTAATTCAGCCAGAGTGTTAATGTTTTTTTTTATCCCAATAATTTTGTTCTTTTTACAGTTTTCAGTTTTGTGTCTTATATTACAGTCTAATCATATTTAGCTAATTCTAGTAAAATGATTCTATGAGATCATTTACGGACATAACTGAATACACTGAGTGAGCTTTGCAGTTTTTGAGTGTTGGTGCCTGCATATCCATTGCTAAAGGTTAGGAGTGATTAATGCCTCTGATATTGAAAGATCTTAGTATGGTAATTTGTGTTTGAATTGTACCATTTGCCATTTGATGTAGCTCTTTGAATGAATCCATAATGGGTCATATTGAAAAGCAGTGTTTATATACTTAATGAGTTATCTGTGGTGAATATTCATATATGTATACCTGTATGTGCATGAAATCTTACTCCTATCAAATTAGATCAAATATTTATATATTAGTTTGAAAGAATCTAGAGATTAGGTATCCGTATTATTTGACCAGTTGACTGAAATATATATTTATGAATTTTTTATTTTTGATACAGAAAGTGTTGATTTATTTTCTATGAATTGATGTTTTAGGTAACAAATTCAAAACAGCATACATAGAAAAAGACTAAAGCAAAATAGCGTGTTAGGATGTAACATTAATTACATGGTAGAAGTAGTAAAATGCAGTAGATCAGGAACTTACGGCCTCTCAAGTTACTCATACACATCATTAGCCTTTCCTTAGTGAAAGATAAACCTCCATATTTAACCACAGATGTACTTCTTTCATTTTTCTTGTACTCTGTAAGTTGATCTTTCTTACCATCTCTGTTCACAATATGTTTCTGTTGCATATGAACCTACATCATTCATTTGGTAGCAGTCCTCATCAGAAGTATGTGTAGCCATAACTGAAGCTCATATTGCATATCTATCTATTTTGTCTTCAGCCTCTCTTCCTCTTTCAGCTGTTCAACTATATACTGTATGTCTTCTTGATCCACTGGTCATCTAGCAAACATGGTATTCACGTACATGCCATCCTTTAAAAACTTTTGTGTGCTTGCTGTTCCAATGCTTGTTTATGCCACATATCTTCATCTTCTTTCTTTATCTGACCTCCAGATTCCAACTTTACACTGCTAGTTATCAACCTCTATTGCTCTTATTCCTTACCTGTCCTGCTCAGAATTTGCTTGGGTTACACACCCATGTAATACATAGGAGTTGGGACAAGCATTTTATCATGCAATTTTCGTGCACATGCTGGGCCTAGATTTTTCATCATCTGCCAAGGCTCTCAATGCACTTCCAATTTTTCTCCTGAGCAGGGTGCTACTCACAGCTATCTAACTACTGTCTTTGCTCTACTTTACTTCCAACTTCATAAACTTATCCACAGCTTCCAGTTCTCTAATCAAACTGGCATTACCTTGATGTCCCATATCTTTCATAAGTTTAAGTTTTATAGACATTCACTTGTACCAGCATCCTCCTACATATATCATTAGATCATATCATTCTGTCCATTTCTTCTGAATCAGGTAACTGCACAAGGAACTGGGTGTCTTAGCCCATTAGCTTGCATGGGTGGGGGTTTACGGAGGCCATTTCTATGCATATTCCATGCAAAATGTGCTTGTGGATAACATGATAAAACAAATAAGGTTAAGGAAAACTTGTTAATATTAGCAGAAGATAATTCAAGTCTTTTCTCGAGATAGTTCTGGTCTTTTATATCAGTGGTTCATGCTGAGATGTTTGAACAGACTGTCAGAAGCGAGCATATCAAACTGTAGATCACAGAGCAAAGCTTTCACAACAATCACTAGATGCTTAGCAACCACAAACATTTGGTAACAGCGCAACAAAACACAGATATTTTCAATATTGTCTCATTTAAATGTGCTCACCGCTCATTTCTTTGCATATGTGCTAAACCAATGCCACCCAAATCACTCCATAGTTAAACACTAACTTCCATGCAGAAAAAAGGGCCCTCAACCCTGTTTCACACTTAGGTAATCTGTACCAAAAGATCCTGTTACCCCAGCAAACATGAAATTGACAGAACATATACAAATAATTGACACAGCATGAACCAGAAACTACCTGCCGGACGCAATTTTAAACTTATGTAGATGAAGTGATGAGGAATACATCTTAGCTTTCGAAAATTCGTTGAAACTGTTTCTACACCTTTGACTTTTATGATGGTGTATATGATTTGCAAGATATTTCCCGTTCTTTTTGTGAGTAGTGTATGCTTAATTGCCTTATACTTATTCATACAGTATGGGAAGAGAGTTCTACAGATATAGGGCTTCATTTTCTAAACATTCAGTGTCATCAAGTAGCCCTTTTAAACCTTTGTAAATTGCCAGCATTTATAGCCTCATTAGTTATTTTATTCCATCCCTTCACCACCCTAAATTGGTATTTCTTAATATCCTCTCTGACTTTTTTTTTTTTTATGGCTTCTGGTTACTTCACTGATGTGTCTTTTGAAGTACTGTTCACTGTCAGTATCATCCAGCTGATTTAGAAACTTGAAAGCTTTTATCAAGTCTGTGCTCTCCAACATGATGGACAGCTTTGTAGCCCTCAGCCTCTCATAACTCAGTCTTCTTAACTTAGGCATCATTATAGTTGCTTTTCTCTGTGCTCTCTTTGTGCAGTGACCATACTTGCATGGTATAATTTAGTTTTGGTATATGTTGTGAATGATTTACAGAACATTTTGTAGGACATATTCTTGAATGCAGTTTTTGTAATTGCTAGCAGATAGTTTGCCTCTTCTATGACTTTTTTAATGTGCAATTCTGGCAATAGGGAGATGCAGTTTTGACTCCTGGGTCTCTTTCATGTTCAGATTCCTGTAATTTATTTCTCGGTAGGTAATAATCGCACCGAGACCTTCCTTTTCATTGTTTCATCCTCATTACCTTGCACTTACTCCTATTGAACCTTATCATCCATTTATCTGACTAACTTTTGAATCTGTTCAGGTTCCCCTCTTGGCTGATGCAGTTATCATTTGTTATTTCTTTCATGATCCTGGCGTCTTCCATAAAAATATTTAGATGTGATTGTAGTTCATCAGGCAAGTCATTTACGTACACTAAGAATTGCAGTGGGAACAACACCGAGCCCTGCAACATGCCAGTTTAATGCCAACCCACTTCGAGGATGCATGTTTTACCTCTGTTCTTTGTATTGAAAAGGAATCCTCGCAGATCTGACTTTTTTATCAACCCCCGATGGGGAATGGTGTTAAAGGCTTACTGACAGTCCAGGAACTCACAGTATCCCCATCCCCCTCTTTGATCTAAGTGGGAGTTAACCTTGTCATAAAAGTCTAAAAGATTGGTCATAAAAGTTTAGAAGATTGGTTGTACATGACCTCCAATTTTTTTTTCCCCAGACAAAAGTCCACATCAGGGTCATGCCTTAATTGAAATATAAAAAGGTTAATGAAAGGGAAAAAGAAGACAAGGATAAGCATTACGAATTTTGGAGCAAGTGAAAACCCTGTCTTTTAAAAAGTGCCAGGTCATAGTTATTGGGAGAGACATGGAGGGGTTGAGACTTCCAAAGCTTTAAGGTGTGATGAAAGCAATAGGTTTAAAATTGGCCCACCCTTGAGTTACTGATGGCCATACATTAATCATATGGCACATTAGTTTGCTTGGTCTTGAAAATTATGGGGGCACACAGACTGGCAGTTCTTGGGAGCAGAAAACAAAGTAATACCTACAGAAGAGGGTTTTGAAGTTAGCCTGAGAGAGTTGATAAGTTGGACCATTTTTAACTAAACTCTTCAAAGTAAGGATGTAGAGTTAAAATCATTCCAGATGTGAGAGCATTACTGCATACAAAGGCGGATCAGTCCTTTTCATAAATGGAGCAACTGTTCAGAAGAAAAGAATTTTGACGTCTAAACAGGACTCCCAATTTCTTAGAGCTAGACTTGGCTATTTCCATAATGTAAGCCTTCCAAGATAGTTTGGATGTAATAGTAATACCAGATATGTCCATTGAGTCAAGAGGTGGGATTACAGATCCTTCAAAGAAAAGAGGAAGGTTAGATTTTCCCTTTGTAAGTAGTCATTCTTTTGATTTTTTATTTTCTTTTCCCGTGTTTTACAAACAACACTTGTTAGTGAAACTGTACTCTGGTTCAGTGCACTTTCCTAATAACTTTTCTTAAATGCACGCACAACGTTTGCCCTCTTTTGCATCTCTGAAATTACCTCTACCTTTAATGACTGAACAATCCTCCCCTTGTTCCTTTCACTTCTCCAGATATTCAAACCATTTCAGCACACCTTTAGTTCTCTCATCCACACTTATTACCACACCTCTCTTACCATTTTATTATCTACTTTATCAAATGACCACATGCCACATATTATCCTCAAACTTTTCATTCCAACACATCCACCCTTTTACACCAATCATCCACCTTCTTTTGCACATCATCATTTATAACCCATATCTTACCTCCAAATAACATTGTTTGGGACTACTATATTTTTTCAGACATATCTATTTTCACCTTCCTAGATTACAACCTCTATCTGCACACATACCTTAGTGCTCTCAGAACATGTACCCCCTCACCCACCCTATGACTTCCAGATCTATGGTTCAATTTGCTGCCATGTCCGCTCTGAGGTATCAGACATCCATCACTTCCTCCAGATTTTCTTCATTTAAACTCACATCCCACCCAGTGCATCCCTCTTCCCTGCTAAATCAAATAACCTTGCTTTTATTCACATTTACTCTCAACTTCCTCTCATACACTCAACTAACTGAGACACCAAATTCTGCAGTTTCTCATTTGAATCTGCTGCCAGTGCTGTTTCTTCAGCAAACATCTGACTTACTTCCCAGGCCCCTGTCACCCCTTACAGACTACATACTTGCCCCTTTCTCCTAGAATTTTTCATTTCTCCATGCGCCTTTCATTTACATCCCTCACTACCCCATCCATAAACAGACGGTTGTGGGTACATCACACACCCCTGCTGCAGACCTACATTCATGTGGAACCATACACTGTTCTTTTTGGTTTCTCGCCCACACTCCTTACATGCTTAATAAAAACTTAGTTTCTTGTATCTTCCCTCGTACATCATATATTCGTAAGATCTTCTAGAAGGCACATCTGTCAACTCTATTATGTTTTTTCTACTAAATGCCGAATACAGGTCTTTCTTTTTTGCTAAGTATTTCTCTCTCTCATTCTTAAAGGGAAACACCTGATCCACACATCCTCTGTCAGTCCTTAAACCACGTTGTTCCTCGCCAGTCTAAATCTTTGTATATGCCTTCACCCTCTCAATTACCATTCTCCCATGCAGTTCAGTAGGTATGCTAAGCAAATTTATACCTCTGTAGATTGAACACACCATTGTCTTCCTTGCCTTCATACATTGGCACTGTACATGCATTCCACCAATCCTCGACCAATCAACAACACAATCACACCATTTCTTAATGAATTCAACTGCAATACTATCCACTCCATCCACCTTACCACATTCCATGTAATGGAAGACCTTCACTACCTCTTCTTTCTTCACCAAGCTGTATTCCTTGACTCTCTCACTTCCTAACCCAAACACACCTACATCTGCAGTCCAGTCATTAAACACACTCAACAGTTCCTCAAAATATGCACTCCATCTCCTGACCATATCACTACCTGTTTCCTCTTCCCCATTTCCTTCTTTATTGTTGTTACCATTTGTTGTCATTTTTGCACACCGTTAATCTCCTTCCAAAACATCTACTTCATTCTCTCTCTCTCTAGATAAATAGATAGATAGATAGATAGGTAAATAATTTTGTTTAGTAGCTGGTAAATGGTATGGGAGAGTGTTGATTGAGATATTAGCATGCAACGAACATCTGATTGGGGAGGAAGTTTGGTTTCAGGAGTGGTAGAGGATGTGTGGATCAGGTGTGTGCTGTGAAGAATGTGAGAAATACATTGAGAAACAAAAGGGCATTTATGAATGGGTTTGGGTTAATAGAAATGTTCTGTGGAAGGTATGAACAAATGTTATAGGAGCAAAGATGCTAGAAGCAGTGAAGTGTTTTAACAAAAGAGTAAGGCATGTGCAAAAGTAGGAAGAGATTAAAGTGAGTAATTCCAGGTAAGGATGGGTCTTTGGCAGGGGTATATGATGTCACCATGACTATTTACTTTGTTTGTGGATGGGTTGGTAAAGCATGGTCTTGGATAGAGGAGCAGGTATGTAGTCTGCTAAGAGTGGGGGCACCTTGGAGGTGAATCAGTTGTTTGTTGCTGACACAGCACTAGTTACCGATTTGAGTGGCAAATTACTGAAGCTGTTGTCTGAGTTTGGGAGAGTGTTAGGGGAGAAAGTTGAGAGTAAATGTGAATAAGAGCAAGGTTATTAGGTTTAGCAATGACCTTGAGGAAATGGAATGTTTTTATATACCAGAGAGTGGAGGCAGGAGCTGAAGTGAGCCATGGAGTTTTGGAGGGGGCAAAGTTCCTGAGAGCAGTGATGAATGTGAGGAAAGAGAGGTCACGGTCTTTAAGGGCAAAGATGGGTTTATTGTACCATTGATTTTGTATGGATGCGAGGTGCGGGCTTTAGGCAAAAATGTAAAGAAGAGAGTAGAGAATGGATATGTTGGAAATGTTTGAGAACAATATGGGGTGTGAGGAGGGTTGATCAATTAAGAAATGAGGAGGATGTGTGATGTAGTTTAAGAGGGTGTGCTGAAATGTTGTAGGCACGCAGAGAGAATGAATGAGAGGATGACTGTGAGGGTACACATGTCAGAAGTGGGGGTGATAAAGAAAATGGGAAACCAAGGAGAAAGGAAAATGGGGAAACGAAAGAGGAGGTGGAGGGATGGAGTGAAAGATACTTTGAGGGTGTAGGGCCTAAACACGTAGCAACAATAAGTACAGCTTGTGTTATCACTGATCTTTAAAACTTATACATGCGCAGACAATATCAGCTGAATTATTTTCCTTTGGTTGGGATAAGTATTTTGGTCTGAAAATATAGTCATTTGTTGTGAAATCATAGCACTCTTATGTATGTGGTGCATGTAGGCAGTGCTGCAGTACATGAGAGGGTAGAGAGTTCCAAAGCTTCAAGGTGTAGGGAAAGAAACAGTTATCACAACAGCCCAGAAAGCAACAGAGTATCAAAACATACCTCCAAGCTGATACTTTTCATGTATTTTGTCTTGCAAGAAGCATAAGGTACTTTGCTGGATTCCACTTATATTTGCAAGGGATTTCAGAAGGTTTTATGCAATATTAATATGTAAGAATGTAGGCTATATCAATACCATATAGTTGTGCATCAGACTACCTGCCATGGTGGATGCCATTAGTGGCAAGCAAATGGCCACTCACTTGAGTGATCACCTGTTATTAGTATGTGTCTGCTGAAAGTTTAAGACTTCATGTGTATATTTTCCATGGACTATGTTTATGTGCAACACTGTATACCATTACTTCTTAAGATGGGGGATATTTCTGTACATTATTGGCTGTTGAGGGGTGAAGGAGGGATAAGATTTTGATATCTGATTAGGGGTTGGAAGATGGTTATAAAGGAGTAAATAAAAACGGTACTCTAACAAATATTGGTATCAGATTTATTATGTAAACAATGAAGAGAAATAATCACCCCAAACTGCTATAAAATTGATTGTGTAAAACAGGAAATGAATATAATCAATTTAATTATAGGATTTTTAAGTATGTTATCGAATGAGATTTAGAAGTAATTAAAAGTGTAGAGCATCACACTTTCTTGTTCTCTTTGTGGCGAGAGTTCAGCTAGTAGTCTGTAGCAGCAGGATTATATCCTCATCTGTGGACAACTGCTGACTCGCATGCTCTCAACAGCAGCCTGTAAAGTATGGGACTGGGGGCTTTTTCTAAACCTCCCTTGCAAATCTAACAGTCACATTATGCAAGTGAAAATACATTTCACACCTTTACTGTTCTCTAGTTAATGATAGGGATATTGTAGCATTGATTTATCAGGGTACTCTTGGGCTGATAATTGGTCCCATTTCCAAGAAAAGTTATTGTTTGCCAGTTTTCCCCAATTTGTCATGAAAGAATCCCAGTCAGAAACGTTATGTGCTGTCTTGTGAAACAAGAAATTTTATTGTCATTGTGACCAAAAATATAAATGAATTGAAACTTTTATTGTATGAATATGACTCTTAAGATTTTTATAACATGGATGGTAATGTTCCAAAGTCAGACTTGTCATTACAGTATTGAGACATTCAGTGATTCTCAGTTTTCGCAATGCTGACTGTGTTTTTCTGTTTGAATTGGGCTCCTTTCCCAGTACATTTTAAGTTAATCCTATAATGCCACACCTGTCTAGCACATCAGCCAAGGTAGTGGGTTCTGTAATGTTACACTTGTCTGGCATCTACCAATCATCCTGTCAGAGCACAGGCATTGGCAGAGCATACTCTCATGCTCCTCTTTAGTTGATGATTGAGGTTAGTAATGATTTAGACAACTTTAACCTTCAGTCATAGGGCATGGATGCTCTCAGCAGTTGGAAACAGAATGGCAATAGATATGTTCTACCTGATGTCACATGATGTGCAGTTCCTGAAACTGGTTGCAGCAGCTGGCTATATAAAACAAGGACCACTTCTATGTAGATCATGTAGACAACAAACTTATTCATTGTAACTTAGGGGAGTTAAATATCAAAGAAACCCATGGAGAGTCACTCATATCACTGTAATCACTGTTTGTAAGTTCTCTTTTGTGAGACATTATAATTATTTGCTAAGGTGTATGACCACATCATATTTTTTTTTATGCTGAAGGCTCCAGTCATGGACAAAAAAAGGCCAGGCCTTAATTGAAATATAGAGAGGATTATGAAACTGAAAAAGTATTTACTAATTTTGGAGGAAGTGAAAAGCCTGTCTTTTAAAGTGTGCTGTGTCATGGTTATTGGGAAAGACACAAGAAAGTAGAGAGTTCCAAAGCTTCGAGGTGTAGGAAAAGAAATGATTATTAAAATGGCCCACCCTTGAGTTGCCAGTGGCCATACAGTTGTCATGTGATGCAGTATCCTGCTGAGTATTGTGTGGTCTAGCTAGTGGTGGGGGCACACAAGTAGCCAACTCTGGGGAGCAAAAACCGAGGTAGTACCTATAGAATAGGGGAAATGAACCAGCATTGTGGCATACGACAGTAGGGTCAAGTTTGGAAATTAGTCTGGGAGAATTTTTAAGTTGGACCACTTTCAACTCCACTCTGTTAGGTAAGGATACAGAACTAGAACCACCCCTTAGGTGGAAAAACAGAATTCAAAAGAGAGATGAGAGTTGTGTGTAGTATGCATTAGTGAGATGGTTAGAAACTGGGTCTTGAGTTTGTGATAGAGAGATAGGTAGAAACTGGGTCTTGGAGGCATTAAACTTAACTAGATTTTGTCTACCTCACTGAAATATCATGTCCAAGTCATGAGTTTATTAAGGAAGCTGTGTCAGGATGAGATGCAGATCGAATGAGGAGCAGAATTGTAGGATGTAGATGAAATCAGTGTTTAGTCGTCAGCATAGGAGTGCATTGTGGAAGAGAGGAAATCATTGAAGAAAAGGAGAAAAAGTGTTGGGGTCAGGACAGAACCTTGAGGGGTACTGCTGTTGATGGGTAGTGGGGAGGCTGATCCATCAACAACCATAGAGGTAGATTGGCCAGAGAGGATGCTAGATATTACGGAGCAAAGTCAGGGAGAGAAGCAAAAAGATGGGGAGCTTGTAGATGAGACCTTGATGCCACACCCTGTCAAAAGCTTTGGATATGTCAAGGACAACTACACTGGAATGATGACCTGACAATAGTAAGATAGGAAAGAAGATCACCAGTGGAGTTGAAGAGAGATTCAAAGACTTGAAATAGTGGATGTCAAAACAATAGGACGAAAGTTAGAAGGGCCAGAACAGTCACCCTTCTTAGGGATGGGATGTATCAATGCATGCTTCAAGGCAAAGGGAAAGTTTTGGTTTTTAAACAGAAATGGAGCAGACAAGCAAGAACAGGTGCAAGTTCAGAGGCACTCTCTTTCAGTACACAGGATATTATATAAGGTTGATCTTGCAGGTTGTGTGTGCTAATGACTAAAGGTTTCTCTCTGCATTTACTGTAAAAGTAGATTGTAACAAAATGGACATGTCTTTGTTTCCTCAGTCCATGTTTGTATTATGGCATCTGCTTTAGTAAGAAATTGTTTTAGGAGCTCTGTCTGGGGCAGCTTATGTTCAGTAATGCTGACACAACAACATTACAGTCTAGCCAAAGTTGAAACTGACCACATTTAAGTTATTACAAAGGTTTTAGATAAAGGTTTATATAAATTTATTTGTATCCTCTATGATTGTGTGTTTTCAAGGTCAATCAGCTGAGCAGCAAGCAGAGCTGCTACTGACTTTCAAAAATGGTGGCTTTTCTTCATCATCCTCCTCCTCCTCCTCCTCGGCTTTCTCTCAGCCACAGGAGTCCCAACAGGTATATTTTATCAATTTGTTTCTTTGAGTATAGTACAGCACTAGTTATGAAACCATGGTTATTTTTTATTAGCTTATTTTGTACATCTTGAAATGTGATTAATTATTGTGATAATACTCAATACTATATTAGAAATTATTTGTGAGTATTATAGTGATAATTGTATTATTCATAACAACTAGAGAGTGGATGTGAACAAATGAGGCCATTCTTCGTCTGTTCCTGACACTACCTCGCTCATGCGGGAAACAGCATACAAGTATGAGAAAACCCTCGTATATTATAGTTGTTAAGGTTGCATTTATGATACGGAATGTAATGCATATGTTGCACTACATTTTATTATGTTCCCCCAACTTTAGTTAGCTAGCAGCATTTACCCTTTCTTAGTGCTACTTTAGAATAATGAGAATTTTTTTTATATGCGAGTTGTAGATATTAAGAAAATCCATCTATCTGTAGGGGTACTTTTTTTATATTGATTAATGGGACCCATGTATTTGCAGGGCATGATGTGACCCATAAAGCCAGTTCAGATTTTTTTTAAACTAGTTTGTGTACAATCATGAAATGATTATTGGAATGCAGACCCAGCTAGGAAGAACATTTAAATTAATTCCTTCTCTTATTCAGGATTTGTCCCCTTTGTCTGCTCTTGGGCTACATAGAGTGGGGGAGGACAGACCATCCCCTTCTAAAGAACCAAGCATCCAGTTGAATCGCAGAGGCATGGTTAGTTGTGTTTTTATTAACCTGTGTCTGTTGATTTATTATATTGCAGTAATGTGAATAACTAGTAGTGAAGTTGCAACATGTATTAGGAATTGCATTAGGAAATTTGTTCATACTCTTCAGTTATGGTAGTCCGTGCAAAGTATTTTCTATACACTGTGTTTACTGTTTATTGGATTGGGTATGCTTTTTTCTGTGTCTAGTTGTAATGTTTGTGATCTAATTTTTGTAGAATTGAATCTAGTCACAGGGTCATTCCTGTATGCATTTGATCCCCCAAATTAAACAGGGAGGGAGTTAATGAAGATAGATTGATAGAGAATTTCTTTTTAAAATTCTGGTGGTAAGGATGGGGAGAGAGAGAGAGAGAGTTTGGCAGTGAGTGCAAAGGAATGAATAGTGCAGTGGTTTAGTGGGTGAAACAATGCTTTGAGGTGTTTTAGGCATATAGAAAGAGTGCAAGATGGGGAGTTTACAAGGAGATTGCATTCAGTCTACAAACATTCAATCTCTTGTCACACATAACCCTTGACAACATTTAACTCACTCAGCTCATTCTTTATAACTCTAGATTTTCCTCCAGTTAGTATCATGTGCTAACCCTGCCTTTTGGCAAAATGGTAAGAGCAGTAGAGAGAAGTAGATAGTAAAAACTCTTAGGCAGGAACATTTGGTAGCATTAGTTTGAAGAAGTAAATTGGAACATTAGGTGCACACATTAGGTAGTAGTGGGTAGAAACATTAGGTAGGTGCCTCTGAAAACACTACACTAGAGTTACCCTCTGCCAGTGGCCTGTTAAGGGTGAGGCAATAAGGGCTAAGAAGTGGCACTGTAGTTCACCAGTTACAGAGACTTTTGCCGTGGCCACCCCCTTGAGGGAGTTCCTGGAGGGAACAGGCATCAGAGATATAGATAGGTAGTGTATGATAGCACAGGTGAGACCACCTGCAACATAGGGAAATAGTATGGAAAAGTAATGGAGGGATAGAAATGGGGAAAGAATTCATGGAATGGTATGATTGAGGGAGGCATTTAAAGATTCTTTTGCCATGGCTACCCATATGATAGGAGTGCCTAGAAGGAACAGGGGTCAGAGATATAGATGAATAGAGACCTCAAGAACTTTGCTGATGAACAATTATGTTTATTTTGAGATAAAAGTAATTACTTTTATTTTTCTTTCCACAGTTTAATTACCAGATGAGAACTCAGTAATGAAGTGGCTCATTTTAAATTTCTTCTTGAGTCTTCGACTTGATTACATGTTAGATTGAGTGATAATAAAAGTATCCAGAGTATGATCTCTCCATTTCCCTTTCTTTGGTACTTAATTATGGTAGGTTGACATTTAAGTCTTGCCTCCTTGTTCAGTTACACATTAATATATCATTATAAAATGGGTTGTGAAAATTCCAATTTCTCTCATATATTCTGGACTTTAAATAAAAAATATGGAAGTGTTTAGTTATCACGTACATAACATTTCTCAGCAATTGTGAGAACCCCTTCAGTGAAATGGGTTCTGGGGTTGTATATGATATTGATGATAATGGTAATGATAAGTACAGCAGTCATAATAATGAAATAATAATAGTAATGATATAATGATGTAATTATTATTATTATTATTATTATTTTATTATTATTATATTGTTATTATTATTATTATATTATTATTATTATTATTTGCTATTATTTTATTATTATATTGTTATTATTATTATATTATTAATTATTATTATTATTATTATTATTATTATTATTATTATTATTATTATTATTATTATT